>JAQIWT010001045.1:0-12865 GCA_034696485.1 Isohypsibius dastychi | reverse complement strand
CTACAGCTGCTAATTTTCAGATAAGTATTGGCAAAAGTAACCTCGGGATCAAGCCTAAAGGCTTTTACCGCTATTCATCAGTTTCCAAGAAATAATATGTAATAGCGGTCACACTGAAGGTCAGTGAGAGAAAAGCCTCCGGAAAATTAAACAAAACCCAATATGGAAATTCTTTGTGACCAGCACGCTGAATTTCGAGAACGTGCGTTTCATAAAAATTGTACATCCAGAAGAAGTCGGTTAATCAGTTAAGGTAAATCCGGTCGATGAACCTGCCAAAGGAACTCTTAACTAAGAAAGATATCATTTGATAAAAGAACTTTTTGAGATTAATTATTTCAGCTTCCTTTCAGCTTGCTTGCCAACAGAGCGTTTACAGATTTTGACGACAAATGAGGACGGCTGACAGACTTTCCGAACATTTGGCAGTGCAAAATTCTGGCGGTGAATCTCAGGTGAATCACATACACACGAAAATGATTACTCAATAGAAGTGAACCATGCTCAGCTCATCAACTACCTTTATGCTGTCACAAGAACCGTTTGGCAAATATTACCTTGGGTGTGTATTTTCTGACTCCAGTTAAAAGTTTATGGATAACTGCCGTTCTTTCGTGTTTCAAGCATTAAGATTGTCGGCGGAATTATCAGGAGCTACTAAGCAAAAGTGCCTTTAGTAAACGTAACTATCGAAATCCCGATTCCCTTCCAGCTGAAAATTTGATGCGGCAACACCTCCCACAGTTTTTCTCAGAAAAATCTGGTTGTGGGCCCAAATGATTTCTGCTGGCTCGCCATTATGTCATAGGTGTCTGGTTTTTCGATATTTTACATCCTTGATTTTCAGCAGAGCTCGAAATGTGTTCTCGTGGACTGAATGTTATGACATAACTGAATTCAACCAACGATTGGCCTGACCTGCTCTGTGTTCAACGACCATTTCAATCTAGAACAAACTTCAACCATTTGACCACTCGAAAAGATCTCATGAAATCCCGCGCCGAAGGCAAGAGGTTTGCTTGTCTATCTCTACCTCTGAAGCCTACGGACTCGATTTCTTCGTCTGCTCCTTCGCTACTCGTCACAAAAATCTGGATTTCGGACCAAAACGCAGACAACAGAAATTTTCAATTAAAAAAAAATTGAGATTCAAATGGAGAAGCTGAGAAAACATGATTGGACAATGGTTACCACCAACCATCAACGGGATGGTTCAAATTATTAACATCAAGAATCGGACGACTGGGTTTCTTCCGAATACGTGACATGACGCCAATCAGACGCTTTGCTTCAAATCGACCTATCCACATGAAACCGGATTGGATCATGCAAAATCGAGAAGATTCATGAATCAGGCACAATCAGACAAACAAAGAATATTCCTCCTACTGATATATTGTCATTTGGCGAAATTTGGTGGAATACCCGGTGAAAACAGTTTGAGCTCATTCACTTCTGTATACAAACCTTGAATCTTAGCTGGTATCAGGCTTACTGATTTTCATAGATGTCCTACCTGGCTCACTGTTTCATACCGGGTAACTATTCCGGGTTGGACATTTTAAATTGAGAACAAGCGACCCACCCCCACTCCCATTCCTGCCCTTGAGTTTTCTCTGGCAAGTAATTCTTGAACTCCGCTTCAGCTATTTCTGATTTTCGGCTGATTTTGTTCACGTTTTTTCGGAGGGATTACTCGTGATAGTTTTGGTGTGTGCATAGACCCTCTGATTTCCTAGACCCCCGAGCCTCCCAGTGTTCTGACTCTGAATCTCTTGCTCACCAACCATATGTGACCTACAAAGGACACAAGCAGCACACGCAGTTAGATGCATCTTTGTGAACCTTCAGAAAGCGCTCGTGACTAGAACCGATATTCGAAAGCATTCAATTTCCAGGCTTCGCCAATATTCCAGTCAGTCACCGATATTCCGTTTCTGGATGTACGCCCTGCTACTACCGGGATTGGATGGATCATGCGCGATTGTCATACCTTGGAGTTTTACGACGGAATATTTGCTGAATGCACTTTGACTTCGTTAGTCACAGAAACATTATCCGGTGTACAGCAGTAAAATGCTTTACCCCGAATAATTCTTTCAAAGTGACTTTACAAGAGATGATTCCGAAACGAAACGTGTTCAAGTATTCTGCTGGGTTGGCAAAATTATTCAGAAGAATTAAGGTAAGCTGCTCCACTCGTTTGACCGTGCGCGCGTTTGAGCAAAACATCGGGCTGCAAGAGTGTCAGTCGGGTTATAGTTTCACTGTATATGAGGAAAGTTCTGGAGGCAGAACTTGTTTATAATTGGGCGCGAGGATTGCCCCTCCTGTCTTCTTCATGGATCCTTTGACTGCTATATAACCTGATGTCTTGCTTGAGAAATAATCATTCTTGAATTTGCATGCGTTTTCCCCACCCACCCACTCCTTGTTCTGATATTTTCCTGTTATTCTTTTTGTTAACTGAATGGCTGTTTTGGACGCTTCGCGCCTTGCTTTCTTGGTTTTTGATGTGAGCTTTGGTAACTCGAAAGGGATTGCCCGAAGAAGTAAACTTCAAGCCGAAGCTCGGATCGCTGTATTCCCCATATTCAAGATATTGATGACATTTGCAATCGCCCAGAATTATGCCAACTATTTTACATCAAATGGCTGTGTAATCGGAAAACGCAGGCAATCGAACGATTGCCTGCCAGGCGATATGAAGGATTTATCGTTTGAGAAATCATTGCTGGGTTGACACCATTCCAATGGAAGAAATGCGAACTTAAAAATATCTGTGTTCGTCCTGAGACCACTATGTCATCCAATTTTTGTCTCAAATCAGAACGTTTCGAGTAGAATGAGCGACAAAACTTGAAGGTCAAACAGTTTTTGAACCGATGAAAAACAGAAAAAACATTCGCCGACAGACTGAGGACCAGTGTACATCACACCGGAATATGTTGAGAAACTTCGCCCGTCGGTATCCCAGCTCAACCAGCATTTTTCGAAAGGTCTCGGAAGTAACACGAGAAAAACTGCTCTTGACCTGCGCTGACCAGTGCGGTATGTAAGCAACATATTGCCTGTCGCGCGGTCTGACATACTGCTCATCTTCAATATGGAAGCTTACCATTGAACTAGCTCTCGTTTTGGAAAGATGTGCTGAATAGTTTAGTTGTTAGCACAGAAAAGAGGAATGACACATCGAGGAAACCAGTCGTGTCAAATCTCTGTTGTTTGAACAAAATCAATCGAAAGATCGGCTTACGACTTCACATTAGTTTTTCAATTCATGAGTTATCCATCTCGTAAACTGTCGAGCGGCTTGGGTGGGGGATGCTCTGGTCAGCGATCAGCAAGGGATAACCACGGATTATTAACAATCAACGATTCTCACCGCCTCAAACAAAATTTTGCAAGAAAGTCTTTCACTACCATATTATAGAGAAAATTATATACTATAATGGCTGTCGAATTGAGAAACCGGAGGGCTCTGGTTGACGAGAATGAAACGAGCGGGTTGACCAGGCGAAAGTTCACAATGAACTAAATGACATGAACGAAGAGCAGTGAGTTTGAAAACTTCGTGCGAGAATCACTGGCACTTCTCAGATATCTGCTGAAGAAAAGCGCTGAACCACTTTGCAAAAAAATTGGTCGGTGCCAATTCATGCCACAACCATGAAAAATAAGCATTGCCAAAGAACGTTAAAGAAGTTCGCGAGTAGCTCTACTTTTTATCAGCAAAGCTTAGCTATCAGGAAGAAGGGTGGTTTGGGCCAAAAAGTTCATGCAGCAGAGTTGCTCAGCGCCTTTTATTCAGCAGATATCTGAGACATTCCACTTTTTCCTTATTTATGCTAACGGAACCAGCGACATGAAGTCATACCCAATTCCACTCGAAAGATGCACCAGTTCTACATTAATCATGCACGCCTAAATAAGTAACTTTCGTGTTGAAAAGAAAGCTTAGAAATCTGCGCACAGGAGCTTGTCACAAGCTGTGGTGGATCAGGCAGAGCTCCCAGTCTTGGAAAAGTAAGAGTTGGTAGATCCACAGATCGGGGTGACGAAGGGAATTACCTCAAACCGAGTGGTCACACGCATTAGCGTGAACCCGCCGGTATTCCTCAATAACCACGATGATAAGCAAATGATGGGTTTTCATGAACGATATCCCAGCTGCAGCTTTTGCAAGTGTGAAGGGTTTTGATAACATACGAATGAAACAGTTAAAAGTTCACGCCATGATTGTTAAATCTTATTTACTGCTCAAACTAAACGTCATTCTAAACAAGTGTTAGTTCGTTTGTCGCAGAGCGACGGACTTCTTGAGCACTGCTTTTACTGTATTTTTTGTTTTTTGTCATTATAAGTGCACTCGACTGCCTGGCCGGTAGTGATGAAGTCCCATCGACGAATTTACATTTTGCAACGTCCCCCTATGTGAAGCCTACGCCTCGTGAATGTAAATCCTCGTCCAGAAACCTTCTGTTCAAAAAACCACAAAACGCGATTTTTTTTTGACTTCTCACACACATATTTGATTATGTTCGATATTTTCGCGTGATATTTAACTAGATAAATGTTGTCAGACTTTGAGAATATTGGGCATTTATGGTGACTTACGGTGCAACTAATCACAAGATAAGACGTGGAAGGACTGATGAAGAGCCCTCCTTTCAGATGAGCGGATTCTGATGTTCTGGAATAAGTACGTTGGCTCAGTATCGGACAAGACAGATCCCCTTCCCAGACCACGCAAATTCAATTGCTCCTGGAAAACCGAAGCGATCTTAGAAGACGCCTGAAGGATGAAGCTTCTTTTGGAGCAGGTCGAAGCAGGAGATTTCTGCTGCTGATTTTCCTGAACCAACGCCGAAGTAGAAGTGTTAGAAAACGGGAAAAAGAGGTTATTCCTATCGTGGAAACGGACTCAGCAGAAAGCAGTTCTCAGATAAAGATTTATTAATCATATATTCTGCAAGATGCTGAAAGATAATCTGTAGTCAGAATGAGAGATGCGTCTAAAGAAGGCGTGGCCAGAGAGAAGACGTGGCCAGAATGGCCGTAATGAAAATGTGATGCCGTCTGTGTTCCTGCCGTTCCAGGTCCATAATCGATCCTGAAATTAAGTTAACACTATTGTTTTTCTTCCAGAAATATCATGCACACATATATCACAATGTACACATACAGCCTCGATAAATTGTGGGTTACTGCACTCAAAATGTTAGAACTTACACGTTTCTGTTTCTTTTACTTCTGCCAAGCAATACAGAAATTCTAGATCGATTCACATCTTGGAATGCAGCCATCGAAGCAGCATCTCTTGGTCTTGCTATAGCAGTCCGGAGCGTCATTTCTACATTCGCCATATTTCGGCCCCATACCACAGCAATTCCGTTGTGCATGTTTCTGCAACATATTGCACTGAGTTGGTAGCTACAGCAGTCGACCGAGTGATTACTGGTCTTTAAGACAGCTTACCCTGCAGTCCGGAAGTCCAATTCCACTCTTGGTATAGGGTCCTACTGCGCACTGTCTTTCGGCCTCCGTGTATGAGCAAAGAAACATCAGGGTTATCGATAATCGAATCATCAGTTGATACATGTTTTGTAGCCGAAAAATTTCACTTTGATTCCGTAATATGACAACTGATGCAAAAAACCGGGTACTGAGCTTATTTATAGCCGGCACTACCGCAGATATGAGGTGAATTACAAGAACTTGGGTGGAGCCGACGGCTGGCGATGAACTGAAAAGCAAATCATCGAGAGCATTGAGTCGCTGAAATGAACTGAAACTGATGTGACTCGGCTTCTGAATTTTTGGGCAAACCTGAATGAATGCTACGAGCAGTCTTGGGCCGCCTTCAAAATCTGTTCTATCGTCCCGCTACCGCCGTTCGTATCGCTCGCCCGCCCGCTTTTCCGCCCGCCTTACTTCAGCACTAAAAAGGCCGCCCGCCTCCGCCCGCCTGGAAAAGCGGAAATGGATAACAACGCGGTGCAGCTTCGGTGGTGGTTTCTGTTAGGAAACATCATTTAAGGCACTATCTATCCCGTAGTGGGCGGAAAAGCGGTAAAGCGTTGCGGAATCTGATTTTTCCTGCACCAAAGAGCGGGGCAAGTTTGTGGGATAGTGTATAAAAGGCGAAGCGGTGAGGCGGGCGGCGTATTTTCCCGCTACGCCCGCTATCGCGTATTCCCGCCCGCCCCCCGCCCGCTACCGGTCTACTACCGCCACGCTGGCCGCCTGGAAAAAGCGGAGGCGGGCGGAAAAAGCGGGTTACCGCCACCAAGGCGGCCCAAGACTGGCTACGAGGATGTATCCAGGAATAACGATGCAAAAAAACCAAGGTGTTTTTCCCCCTCAACGCCCCCCCCCCTGGATGAGAGAAAGCAACACCGTTCACGATGGACAATTTGATCTAAAACTGAAAATTCCTCGAAATACAAACGGTTCGCCATCCCCAGAACGCTGAAAGAACATAAACCAAACTGAAAAAAGAAATTTGAAGAAAAATAGTTGTGCTCCATTACAACTCGAAGACACGCCCCCCCCCCCCCCCCCGCGTGAAACGTTATTACTGGATGCTCCCTCAGCGCTTCCCAGTACTATTATCACTTTGCGGCTTTGTCTCAGAGCTGTCTATTTGACTGCTACCTCGAACGCACTAAACTAAAAGAAGAAAGTGAATCACATTTAACCGGTTCTATCGGAAGTTTAGAAATCTCAGTGGACTTGCAAGTTGCTGGTGACTTTGGGATGTACATTGTTCTCGTTTACAATGATGAAGCTTCTCCCAACACTATGAATTGGGAAATAAACAGTTCCTATGAAAACGATCCGGAACATCATGCAGCTTCGTGCTTAAGATCTTCCAAAAGCAGAACTGAAATAAAAAATTTATTAACATGTCTGTTCCGAGCAAAGAACTAGAGCAACTGATCCGAAGTATTGCACGAAAAGAAAAGAGTATCAAGCGGTGTTTAAAATGTTTATTAAAAGCGCAGCAGGGTGTACCACCTCTTCCATTCTAGGAATCAAAACCGAAACAACATTTTTGAGTTACTAACCACCACTTCGGAGTGTGATCGACAATCTGAATTTTGGCGGTAGCTCCATGGGTTCATCGCAGTCAGTCGACGTTTTCTCCAAAGATAGTTACGCTTCCAAGACACAGTTCAGGACGATGAGGGCAATTTTCAACAACATCGGAATAAAAACAACATCTTCGAGAAAACTGGGTATGTGCTTAAGTCTTACGTGTAAGTTACGTCGTACTTCGAGTCAGAAACATTACGATCACAATTTCGACCTGCTCGGGATGGCGTCAATAAACGTTTTACGCTGATAAGGTCGTAACGCGTCTTTGCTGAAACTGCAACCGACACATCAGGACAGACATAGATTTGAAAACTGTTCTTTCATGAAATTATTGACTGAAGGTCAAACCATTTTCGTTGTTTTTGAGGCGAACGAGGCTGCGCGCAATTAATCAACGTCTTCCAGAATCACAAGATTTTTATTGTGTTTATAAACAATTTAACTATTCAAAACTCAATTCAAAACTTGACACACTTGTTTTTCGGAAGAATCACAAGAGTCTTACGGAATTCGTTAGGGGTTTCGGATTCAAAAATGACAAAATTGCATTTATTTGGGGGTCTTCTTGAACCTGGTATGCTCCATTAGTAGGATCAAAAAAACCATTTCCCGTTTTTGACGGGCAAACTGAAACGTGTTCACTTTCACACTTATCATTTCTCGTGTATTGTTGAAAATTTAAAACATCTGTTACGTCAGTTCTGAGAAAAAGCAGGAATTATAACGGCCTGCTTGTTGACTACGAATGCCTGCTTCGTCAATTCGGTTTCGATGGATGTACGTTCGAGAATTGTTCCGATAATTCAACACAGTTATTCACGCGTCACGGATGTTCGGTGCCAAGAAATTCGCAGTACTGAGTTTTGCAGGCGTGACCTGTGAATGAGAAATATGGCAGAGGATCTATCGAGCAAAATTTGTACTGTCAAAATCTAGTTGTGAAATTTCGTTGCACCGAATATTTGGTGTCAGAGGGAGAAAGTTCGCAGACATACAAAAAGGGAGAGGACTGCTGGACAACAAGACAGGGTCACTCGGACAGCAGTTTTAATGAACTGCTGCTTCCGCACGAGCAGAAGCTATAGAATGAAGTCACGCAACTCTATGCGCGCCGTCATCATAGAATAGCTGCTGGTCGTCAGCAACCGGCAGTTCATAAATTGACATCTGCTCGCTTTTACATGAGCTCAAACAATCGTCAACGAAAAACATGAAACCCCCCTGAGGAAACATTTTTACCCTAAGGCTGAATTCTGCCAAAAACCGCAATTTGTTAGATCTTTTCTGCCATATCGGAGCCGTTGTTGGCTGACGAACCAAACAATCTGCCGTGACCTACCGGACGAAATGAACTCCAACCTCACACTACTCCTGATATTCTTAGTAATAATGTTGAATTGCTCCTTTGTCTGCAGACCAAGAGGTTGGAAACATGAAAGCTGGCCACGGTATTCCTACTTCCTGCCGTGAAGAAATGATTAATTGAATCTCTTGTCATCTTGCAAAAACAGGGATCAGATGAAACATATGACACGGAGGTAAGCTCACAAAGAGAGATAATTTGTCAGCCTGGAATTATGCAAGTTATTGTTGGCCCACCGAACTTTGGGGACTGTATTTTTGGAACCCAGAATCGGGGAACTGAAATCTGGGAGTGAGTTTTTCCAGGAGTAAAACAGGCGGAATATTCAGGAGTCAGATGTTTTAGGAGTCAATATTTTCGGAGCTGAAAGTTAGTGGCTGACAAAAGGAAGAAATTTCTCAGGTGTGGTAACTAAGGAGATACTCAAACAGCAAAGCAGAAGTTTCAAAGAAATCTAGGTCAACCAAGAAGAAGGGTAATTGAGATATTTGATCGTTGAACACCTGAATGTGAAGTTCAGTACATGGTCAGACGTCCTGCAGGATAAGAATCATATTCTTATTGTCACATTTGCTGGTCAGAATGAACAAAAGGCGGTCGTTTTAAGCACATTCTCTTCGTTGCTTTTTGGATCTTTTTTCGGCGGAATGTTTGACGATTTCTTCTTCCTGGTGACCTTGCTCAAGTTGGAGTTGTGTACATGGTGATTTCGAAATATCGATCCAATAAGAAATCACGAAATGATTGGTCAGCTTTCATTGTATGATCAAATTCCGAATATCAAATCAGAAAACATCAAATAAAATTCTTGATGATGCACAACATAGTTTCTATTGCGAGGTCTATTATGTTTTCAAAAACGTGAATATCCGTGTTCGCTCATCAGTATCATCAGTATTATCAGTCTTCACTCATCAGCATTCATACAATAACTACTGACTGAGACTTTCAATTCCCAAACTGATTCTTAAGTTCAGATCAGCTCCTAAATTCATCTCCCAAAAACCGGGTCCCAACCAATACATGGGCCCCGAAAGAGAGAGCTCGTAAATTTACAACTCCGAAAATGAAAAAGTCACATGTGTACGGGGTCCCAAAACAACGGGGCGCGAATTTATTGGCGCCCTCAATTTGGTTCATAATTGTACAGACTCCTTCCTCAATAATTGAGTTTTGAAGATCGTGACGCGCTCATTGCTCCTACGTGGGTTCGCTGTTCTGATGCATGCCTTGTCAAAATCAGTGAACGAACACAGAGACAAATTTTTTGTGGCATGAATGATGTCAGTTTAAGGGACCGACAGAAAAATAAGAGCCACGGATTTTACAGATTCTATATTGTGGTATTGTGTGACGTGACGTAAATGCCCCGAGGATCATTTTGCATAGGATATCCTCAGTTCAGGCGAAGTCTGTCTTCATTTGAGTTTCCTCTGAATAAATCATGCATTTCTCGCTGGCATTGAATTTGCTCACTAGCTTGTTGTTATAAAAATAACCTTGATAGGTTATCCGTGCGTGGCCATTTTCGTCATTCAATTGTGAATAGGAGAGGAGAGTGAAGAACTCTACAGAACATGTTCACCGTTGTTCTGACAATACTATCGGTCTGCTCGTCGACGTTCGCTACGTCGGCGATATCGTTCACCAAGTCTACTCCTCCCAGCCTGCAGATGAAAGATGTTGCTGAACTAGAGAATCTTGATATCACTGACATTGTGCGACCAGAACCCGCTATAGTCCGTAAGCATTCTGAATCAAAGGTTGTTTCCTGGCAAGCTATTCAAAGCGAGTTTTTCTTCCGTTGCAGATGGACTCAACGCGAGGCGTGGCCAGTTTCCGTACATTATCAGTTTGCGCATTGATAGAATCCATGTCTGTGGTGGCAGTCTGATATCTCCAACACTCATGCTGACAGCTGCTCATTGTTTCAAAAATGGTGTAGTCCTTCAAAGATTTTCAGCTGTCCTCAATGCAACAAATCGCGACAATAATAAAGAAGGATTTGAAACGAGGATACGGCGCATAGTCATACATCCAAACTACCGGTCGAATAACACAAACGGCGATTACGATATAGCACTGGTCCATCTTGGTGAATCAACTCGCTGCTTTGGACCAGATTCCCGCGTGGTCAATGTCAGGCTCCCGAGCGCTAATCAGTCCTTTTCGGACATATCTGGAAATGGGAAAGTCTTGGTTGCGTCAGGATGGGGGAAAACTTCAGGAGATGCGAGTTCCGCTACAGTGTTACAATACGCTAGTATGACCCTTATCACATACAAAGCCTGCAAAGACAGATGGCCACCAAGGTCTTTGAATATATCATCGTACGTATTCTGCACGAGTAGCCAGTTCACTGATATCTGCCAGGTACGTGCAAGCGTCTTTTACTTCTCGTTAAGCTTTCGTTAAGTGAATGATGAGCCAATAGACTGAAACAGGTTCGTGAGCGACAGGGCCAACCGAGTCCGAAGAACACTCTCGCATGTCAGTTTTTCAACCGAGCGAAACGGCAATAACAGAACGGAAGTCACAGTGTTAGATCGGACAAGCATGTCTGGAGCATACCCGTAAGAAATTCAGGAAAAATGCAAAATCAGGTTCCTGTGATCTTACTGGAAAACCAAAGCATTCGGAAAAAAATTCAGTTTTTATTCATTTTAATGCGAGAATAACGGTGATGTACAAGAACGTTCACCATATTTACAATTGAGCGGTAATTTGCACGACAAATAGGCAAATCCAATCCTCAGTTTACCCTAGACAAGCCGTGGTTTAACATTCTCGTGAACTGGGTCTCAAACGATGACGAACATGGTGTCAAAAAAATCATTATTGAAAGAGTGCAACCTGCTGAGTTCTGTTGACCATGAGGACCTTGCAGGGTGACAGTGGGGGACCACTTGTGTTGAACGTCGAAGGCCGTTCGTCCGAACCGATACTGGTCGGGGTCACTAGTAAATCGAGTAGAGGGTAAAGAAAAATGAATTGATTTCTATCGAAATATGGTGATTGTTTCCCATTCTAGATGCGGAGTTACCACGGAATTGTATTCTGCGTCCATATTCACAAGAGTATCGAAATTTGTCACGGATTTCATTGAACCAGAAATGCTCCGATTGAACAGCTCGTTGGATCATGTATGCCGTAGTGCACCAACATGGCTGGTGCAGGTTATTGTGAAAGACTTCAGTGTCTACTGCACCGGTGCTTTTGTTGGTCGTGGCCTAGTTGTAACCTCGGCCCGGTGCTTACATAACCCATCGAACGAAGAACATCAAATTGCAACTGAAGACCAATTTGTGATAACATCTGCCTCACGACCTGTTGATCAATCCAGAATTCCTTCTGTGGGCGTCCTGGAAAGAATAACGGATAGATATTACAGCTATACGGAAGCTGGTAGAAACTATGATACAGCCGCATTGGTCGTCAAAGAAGAGAACTACAAGCCTGTTGCAGCTACTCTTCCGTCGCAAAGTACACGACCGCAACCGGATTTCGATAACACAACGCTCAAACTTTACGGTTGGAACTCTAAAGAAAATAGTGACTACAACACTGCAGTGAAGTTTTTCCGATTCGCGCAGTGCAAGAAAATATTCGGCGGAGCGAATGGCCTTGCAACCAGCAGCACATTTTGTGTTCGAGCTCCAGATAGTGTGGCATGCAATGTGAGTGACGTCGCATTATTTTGCAATGCTTTTCTATGTTGGGGTGTTTGCAGCTTGACGGTGGTGCTGTAGTCGTTCGAGAGGTAGGGGATAAGGAGGAGGTAGTAGGAATCGTTATCGCTGCAAGTCAAGAGTAAGATTCTTATCGAATTGAATTGAGTCCTCATAGCTACAATGTCTCGTACCTGGGTTTTCAAGGTGTGGACAGCAAGCAGATATCCTTTGCACATGGACAGCAAAATACACCGAACTTATAGCAGCGGCTCAGATGAAAAATGACGCGGGAAAGAAATCCGAAGAGGAGAACAGTTCAGGACTTCTGACGGCAGATTTCTGATTATCCGGAACACCCAACGACTTTCTGGTTCTGTTCAATCACGAAATATTACTGTTTAGCAAATGAAACATTAAGAAATTAAACAGAGGCACAACTAGAATTTTCAAATGCCTTTCCGAAGTAGTTTTCCACTACGGCCTCTCTTGTATCACCATTCTTTCTCTTCATGCTAATGCAGCTTCAGTGCGGTCAATTCCTTTCGGTGTCAAATAAACAATCCAAAACTGCTATAACCCAACTTGATATATGGCCCATTTGGCTCATTTTTCCAAGGGTTGATACGTGATTTCTCGTTGATGTTTGTCGCCGGCAGGGGCGTAGCAAACCCTAAGGTGAGAACTTTGACGCCTCGGCTAAATTCGCCAGGCAGTTTAAAAAAACATTGAA
>JAQIWT010001044.1:0-12883 GCA_034696485.1 Isohypsibius dastychi | reverse complement strand
TTGTGGTCCTTTTTCTTGTGATCTTTCTTTCCTTTTCCCTTTCCGTGTTTGTGGGGCTTAAGTCCGTGATCCTTTGGTCCCTTACCCTCCTTTGACTCAGAAGATGAGCTGGAAGAAGATTCCGAAGAAGATGAGTCTGACTCGGATGACCCGCTGTCCTGTCCAGGAGCGACAGTTGTGGCATTCACATCGTCATCTTCATGGACGACAGTCGGGAATGTGACAGTGACGTCAGCGATAGTGGACGAATCAGTGGCGTTGCTGTCTGGTCCAGGCGTGATGTCAACTGACTCGGTGACATTTTCCTGAGCCAGAGCAGCAGCAGCGGAAAGAAGAACCGCTCCACAAACCAACAGAAATTTCATGGCTGCTGATGAATGAATACGATTAATCGAAATGAAGACAAACAAAGTTTGATACTTAGAGGTTGATTGTCATTCTGCTTTTATTGCGCAGCTCTGTCCGCAAAATGCTGACAATAAAGTAAAAGGCTGTCTTGATCGTTGTTTTTCTGCTGTTTTCAGGAAAAGCTACTTGAGTTTATCGAAAGTGCTCGGCTTTTGCGCATGCAAACGAGTCCACTCGTGATAAAATCGTGGATTTTGCAGAAATTTGAATAGCAGAACAAGCTGGAGACTGAAAAAGACATTACCATGACGTTCCTCGCTTCCGCCTTTGAACAGGAATCTGAAGATGTTTTCTAAAACCATTGCGTGACACAAAGTAACGTTCGAGTAAGCTTCATTGCTTTAAACATGAAATACGTATCAAAGGACAGTACAGGCAAGCGCTTTAGTATTTCATTGCCAGTTGATCGTAGTTTATATCAACGTATGCGTTATTGGGAGTACTTCCATAGGTTTGATTGTATAATTCGTATTCTTGCCCCATTTCTGCAAAACAGAACCGGTCATTTTTATGAACGTATAACCATCCGTGGCTTTGTTCACCTAAATATTCCCGTTGGTGCGAAAGTGGAATAAAGCTCTCGAGAAAAGCACGCAGTTCCGAAAAACGCGGGCGAGCTTTCGGCTCCAGCTCCCAGCATTTTACAGTAATTTTGTCATATCTGAAAAACTTGTTCTATAGATAACGAACTACAGCTTGAAAGTTCATCCTACATTTCCACTGGCTGGAACAACGGGCGCTCCATCCGTAAACCATTGCTGACCTTTGCCATAAACTGACCAACTTTGTCTTGAACGACCAGCGCTGGATACGGGTCATCACCCAACGAAAACAATTCACATATCAGAATCCCAAACGACCACACATCTGATTTGTGGGAGAACTGTCTTTTCATCACTGATTCGGGAGCCATCCATTTAACCGGCATTGGAGTTTCCTAGAACCAAAAAACCATCGATCTGCATATTTAGAGTTTATGTGGTGATACACAACAGAAGCAATAAATTGTTCAATCCGCGCATTTTTTCCAGTATTCTGAATGACAGAAAAACTTTTGAAACTACACGCAATAATGCTTACGAAGTTCTGCTGCGTAGTGAATTCTCCAGACGCTGAAAACTTTGCTAGCCCGAAATCGGATATTTTGACGATATTTTTGTCGGTGACTAGAACATTGCGAGCAGCAATATCGCGATGAATAATACAGCTGGATTCTAGGTATTCCAAACCGCGACTGATCTGATATGCAAAACCGATGAGGTCTCTGGTTGAAAGCAAAGCGTAATCTTTTGTAGACCCAGACATCTTGAGATCTAAATGCTGGACCAAAACAGCTCTTTCGATTTCTTGAAAACGGGTCTCCTCATACGGAAGCAAGCACCCTTCCTGGTCAATATGATTGTAGAAGTGTTCAGCCCTCTGTTTTTTCAACAGTCGCTTCAACGACCCGTTCACGCAATATTCCAGAATTATCATTGGATTTCCTAAAATTAGAAGGCTGAATAATGATTCAAATACCGTAAGAATGAGAAAGAAAAACCTTCGATAACAGTCCCCAACAGGTTCAGGACATTGAGATGCCGTCCCACAAGCATCATGGTTTCAATTTCAGCAAGGAAACATTCCTTCTGTTTGCGATCCTCCGGACGAATCAGCGTTTTTACAGCCACTGGAGTGTTATCGGGATATCCAAGTAGACCATTAGCAAATCCTTTTGTAACCAGGCCGCATTCCCCTCGACCCAACACGGTGTCAGCTAAAAAAGAAAAACAGGTTTTGGAATTTCTCAAATAAAACTGTACCATTTTGTATTGTAATACAACCGTCACAGCGTATAAGCTTGAACAAGAGCTAATAAAATCCGTTAAAGAAAAGCCAGGAAAGTAAATGTGCAACCTACTTAAATTCACGTTAGCTGGCTTAATAGATATTCTCTGGAGCTGGGTTTGGGCGTGAGACTTCAAATCGTGGTCAACAAGTCCCACTTGGTAGTTGCTGCTGCTGTTGCTGTCCTGTTTCTGTCGAAGAGGTAAAAATCTTGCCAGACTCCGTTTCACAACGGCTTTCTGAAAATCCATTTGTAGTATTTCGGTCAAAATTAAAAATATTAGCAGAAAATGGTGAACACCTTTCGCCGGTAACATCGAAACGCCACCAAAGCCAATAGAATTATCAGGACCGATGAAACAATGGGTACAACAATATCAACAGTTTTCGTTTCAGATGACGGCGGCGGCGGTGGTGGTGGAGTGTCCTCTTGCTTCTGTTCTTTCTTATAAGACGAAGTACCATAAGGTTCACCGTTTTCCCATGGTGGAGGTTTCATTCCAGGTAATGTTCTCGGATCACCATCGATATTCGGCGAGCTAAAGAAGATATCAACCCACCCAGGAGGATGACCATTCTCTCGTCCGTATTGGCTAGGACCAGATGATGGATATTCTCGTTTCGGAGGGGAACGCGAGCTGGACCATCCAGGTGATCCAACGGTTTCTCCCTGGTAATAACGGCTGTTTTGTGGGAAGTTCGGTTGACGTATTGGCACAGGGGGTAAAGATGTCGACTGTGTATATCTCACGGGAGTAACTGGTTTCATCTCCTCGTTGTCCCCGTTTTCGTCGGGAACCATTTTAGCTTAACTTGTATGGAATCAAGACGGATAAATTTTGCTTAGAAAACGCATCGCGAGAATTGAAGCGAAACGTAACAGATCAAATATTATTTATAAAAGAGCTGAAAATGTGTGAGTTGCATTTTTTCTGGGACGAAAATTGACATGAGGTTGATGAGACTCCTCAGTCCAAATTTGATGTAAATGATGTTTTATGATGTTGGTTTAGTTCAGACACAAGTGGTGAAGGAGAGTCATGTTTTCCGAATGTCAGAAAGGACCAGTGTAGCTAAAGAATATTAAGCTCCTTGTCAAGAGGTTAACCATTATTGTTAATGCATGTGTTCGACGAGGGTTGAAATCTACAATACTTCGCAGTGTCACTGTCAAATTGTGCTGGTGCTGACAAAAGTTGTTTGTTTTAAGCTTGAACATTATTCACCACTATGAATGTGGACTTTTCGGAAGTAACGGTACACCAGATACAGCGTCCTTGAGCTCGGTTGCAACCTTTTTTCTTTTCAACTGATAGAAACCACAAACAAAGCACCATCAAGCAGTTCCATTGAAATCTGAATTTGAAATTGATCCCATCGTGATGTCCAGAAAAATAATGCGGACGCTAGGTGACCAACATCCAACTTAAATAAACCACCAAATTACAATTCCGTCCTTTAACAGCGATTTTCAAATTGTGAACATGACTTTCGGAAATGAGTAACAAGAACCATGGACCTGTAATTTGACAAATATGTGAGAAACATCCTGCTCAAGCCTTCGTCTGACTGTTTCTTCTATCCTAACAGAGGAAAATGTGTGATGATACGTACGAGCACGACAGTCTGTGATTTTGATCAGATTGTTTCTATCGCCGTTTGCCGGTACAACTACAATCCTGATTAATAAGGTCAATCAGATAAAAATCGAATCGAGTGTTCAAAAATAAAACGCAAATTGAGCTCAGGCTTTATTTACAGACTTTATTTCGGAACGTCAAAATTAATTCACAATCTGTCTGCAGCTGCAGAATGTTGGGAATACCATTCTTCTCGACCGCGGTCATGTTCGGGATGGTCAAACATGAACCTGGACTAATTTCTTTGGGTACGGGGAATAGCGGTCTTTACAACAACACCGTCCAATTTCGTTATGTGCGTGATTGGTTTCAGAGCCAACGTTTAAACTTCCTCATCGTGGATGTTACTTCACGTCGTGGTCGAGATACCGTCAAGCGGGCGGGAGTTTTCTTCCGGAAAGTGTCGATCCCACATTGTGTACTATCATTCTCTATGCTTTCGGTCAGATCGGTGCAGATAATCAAGTCACGACCTTCGACTGGAAAGACGAAGGTCAGTACGTACATATGGGTGCAATATACAGTGACTCTTCCAAGCGGGCTAATTTACCAGTTTCTAATGGTGATCTCCGTAACAAAGAACATAATAGTCTTGTTCAACAGATAACTTCCGGGATTTGGTCGCCCTGAAATCCAAAAATTCCGACCTCAAGGTTCTTCTAAGCGTCGGAGGATGGACGCTCAGTTCGCAGTTCCCTTCTTTAGCAAATTCACCGTCAAACCGAGCAGAGTTTGTTCGATCGTGCGTTGAAAAGCTAAGGCGATGGAATCTGGACGGAGTAGATCTTGACTGGGAATACCCAACCGCCGAACAAAAAGATGACTTCACCGCGTTGGTCCAAGAGCTCCTAGCTGCATTCCAGCAGGAGTCCGCTACATCAGGAAAGACTCGATTGATTGTCAGCGCGGCTGTGGGAGCTGTTCGGACAGAAGGATATGACGTCCCTGCGATAAGCAAGTAAGTAATCATAGAGACGGACCTGAGAAGTTGGAGCTCCTGGTCAACTCAGTCGCATTCGGACGAGTTGACCAGGATACATGTGCGTACCGGTATGTCTAGCAGACCCTTGTACCCCACTAACCGTGTCGGCCGTCCCTTCCCGACAGGGCACTCGATTTCATAAATGTGATGACCTACGATTTCCACGGCGCCTGGGAACCTTTGATAACTGGCCACAACTCCCCTCTTTATGCGAATTCCAAAGATCAACAAAATCTGAGCATTGTAAGCGGAAGAATAAGCATGCAATATTCATGTACATATTTACGGTCCAGGATTCAGTGATGAATGCATGGGTTGGCCTGGGCGCGGATAAAAAAAAGCTGAATGTCGGTATGCCGATGTACGGTCGGTCCTGGACTCTTGCGCAATCTTCCGACCACCGACCTGGTTCCCCGGCAGTAGGACCTGGACCCTCTGGAGATATCACTCGTGAAGCTGGCATTCTGGGATACATAGAGATATGTCAGATGTTGAGAGACGGCCGGCTTCAATCGCAATTCGACGATGAATCTCAGGTTCCGTACGCTTACGGTGGGAATGTGTGGGTTAGTTATGACGATCAAAATAGCCTCACCACCAAGGTATGTTGAGCGTAATTGTATCTCTGAACGGTTAAAAAATGATATGTTGCAGGCTCAGTACGTTGTACAAAATGGATATGCGGGAGTTTTTGCGTGGGAACTGGGAACAGATGATTTTAAAAGCTTCTGTGGATCTCCAAATCCGCTTTTAATGGCTCTTAAGCACAATATGCCCGGCACCGGTCTGGCAAACTGTACCGCGATACTACACTACAATGTGTCTTGATACATGTTTTATCTTTCAGGCGACTGCTCCAAAAACTTCTGTCAACTGCAAAAGAATGGATTGTTTCAGATGGGAGAAAACAGTAACGTTTACTGCAAATGCTGGAAAGGGCGACAATTTTTAAAAATCTGTCCACGACAGCACGTTTTTCGCAGCACTCCCACGGATGGGCAAAAATGCATCCCGAAGACGAACGTAGCATCGTATATTCCGGATCACGAAGAAACCGGGGATCACTAGATGCCTAAAGATTCACCGCGTGTCACCTATTCTAAATAAAACATTTTTGTACTGCTATTTTGAACTAGTGGAGGATCTTCTGCTTGAATTCACAGATTAGTATACATCTCACATCTGTGGCTTGATTTGTGAAGATTATGATGTACTGTGGGACCCATTGACTTGACAGCGTAAAGAACCTCATGTTGTTTCCTTTCTTCTTAATTGCAGAGTGAAATTTCGGGGATAGATCGATCTCCAAATTGAACTCGAGCTCCATCATGGTGTCCAGTGAACCGCAGCGCAGACGCTTCATGGCTGAAATTGACAAGCCGTAATGAGAGAACCCCTTTCCTTAACAGCGAATTTTAAATTGTAAATAGGCACCAATTCTCGAACGTGAGTAACAAGAATTGTGGACGTGTAATTCGACAAACACATGAGAAATATCCGGCTTGAATCGACGCCTGACTGAATCGTCAATCCCATACTGTAGAGGAAATGCGAGATGACGAGCATGAGACATCTCTGACTTTTGATCAGATTGTTTCAATTACGCCATTTTCCGAAACAACTAGAATCCTTTTGGATAAGGTCAATCAGATAAACATTGATCGCATGTTAAAATAAATAAAGAACACAGACTGAGTAAACAGACTGAGCTTTCTCACTAGTCACTAACATCACTTTGGTGCATCGAAATTCATTTACAATCTGCTTTCAGAATGTTAAGCATAACGGTCTTCTCGACGATGGCTGTGTTTGTGGTAGCTCGACCGGAACCAGTGTCTGTGGGTAGAGTGCAATTGTGGCGTTTACAACAAAACAGTCAATTCTGTTTAATGCGTAATTAGTTTCAGAGCCAACATTCAAACTTCCTCATCGTGGATGTTACTTCACGTCGTGGTCGAGATATCGTCAGGCGGGCGGGTGTTTTCTTCCAGAAAATGTCGATCCCACCTTGTGTACGATCATCCTCTACGCTTTCGGTCAAATCGGTGCAGATAATCAGGTCACGACCTTTAGCCGGAAAGACGAAGGTCAGTGTACATCTGGGATGTGTATATAGGTGCAATATATAGTAACCTTCCAAGCCGGATATTATGGATAGCTGGTTGACCAGTCAATGCTTTCTTAGGTGGTCACCGTAACAGGTACTCTAATCGTTTTGTTCAGCAGATAATTTTCATGATTTGGTCGACCTGAAAACCCAAAATTCCGACCTCAAGGTTCTTCTAAGCGTCGGAGGATGGACGCTCAGTTCGCAGTTCCCTTCTTTAGCAAATTCACCGTCAAACCGAGCAGAGTTTGTTCGATCGTGCGTTGAAAAGCTAAGGCGATGGAATCTGGACGGAGTAGATCTTGACTGGGAATACCCAACCGCCGAACAAAAAGATGACTTCACCGCGTTGGTCCAAGAGCTCCTAGCTGCATTCCAGCAGGAGTCCGCTACATCAGGAAAGACTCGATTGATTGTCAGCGCAGCTGTGGGAGCTGTTCGGACAAAGAGTTATGATGTCCCTGCGATAAGCAAGTGAGTGATCCCCAACACAGACATGTGCAGTGCCCCACTGATTGTCACCATCTTTCCTTCAGGACACTCGACTTTATAAATGTGATGACCTATGCTTTCCACGGCGCCTGGGAACTTTCGATAACTGGCCACATGTCTCCGCTTTATGCCAGCTCCAGAGACAGAAAACAACGGAGCATTGTAAGCGTTAGATAGACTCACAGTACAGTATACATATACACATCTGCGGTACAGGATACAACGATGAAAACATGGATGGCCTTGGGCGCGGATAAGAAGAAGCTGAATGTTGGTATGCCGATGTATGGTCGGTCCTGGACCCTTGCGCAATCCTCCGACCACAGACCAGGTTCTCCGGCAGTAGGACCTGGACCCTCTGGAGATATCACTCGGAAGGACGGTATTCTAGGATACACAGAGATCTGTCAGATGTTGAGAGACGGTCGGCTGCAGTCTGAATTTGATGACGAGTCCCAAGTTCCATACGCGTACGGTGGGAAATTGTGGGTTAGTTATGACGATCAAAATAGTCTCACCACCAAGGTATGATAAGCCCAAGTGTATCTTTGGACGGTTAAAATATGATTTCTTGTAGGCTCAGTATGTTTTAAGAAATGGATATGCGGGAGTTTTTGCGTGGGAAATAGGAACAGATGACTTCAAGAGTTTGTGCGGATCTCCAAATCCGCTTCTAACAGCGTTAAAACGCAGTCTGCACGATGCTAGCCCGGCAAATTGAACCTCGATCCCACGTCAACTTAATTGAATTTAGCATATGCCACGTGAAAAAGAATGCACTGTTTATCAGATGGGAGAGAACAGTAACGTTTATTATAGAGACTGGAAAGAGCGGCCATTTTTAAGAATCCGTTCACGGCAGCACGTTTTTGGCCGTAGTCCCGTCCTGCGGATGGGTAGAATTGCACCACAAAGACGAATGTGGCATCGTATATTTCTGGTTACGAAGAAAATCGGGGACCAAAACATGAATGAACATTCACCAATCTCTCATCTGTTCCTCAGAAAACTAGCGGTTTCATGCTGTTATTCTGAACCATTGAAAGATTCTGGGAAATCCGCTTGATTGGTGTTGTTGATTGAAGATTTGATGTAAAATATCGTTGGATTCCTTGACTTGACAGCGCAAGAAATCACGCTACATCACCGGTTTCCAAAAATCAGTTTATTTATTTTATCTGTTCTAACCGTTTTAAGTATACTGCATTGGTGAGGTGACCACACAAAGATTCATATGGTACATTCATAACCTCCACACCACAATGGGTTTTCTGTTGAACACCAAGTCAAAGTGTCCTAAAATTATTTCACATTTTCTAAACACTCCAATCGAATCTCTCAACGTACTGTGGTCGCACTTGTTCCGATCCCACCTGACGTCCTGACCCACATTCTTAGATGAAACTCGTTTTCATCAAAGGAAAAGTCAATTCATGACTATGACCAAATTGCAGGTTGCGGTTATACATCTTTTCGAAGATTTTGTTGCGGAAAATAGCGTCGATCTTCGGCGGAGAGGCCGCAGGCGTTCGTGAAATACATTTACAAAATAAGGCACAGTTTGTTCTACTCCATTCATTGCCTGCATGAGTTCCTTTCTTTTCATGCTTTTAGAAACTCTAAGCTCGAGCCATGCAATCTATTAAGAGCAGTGATGAAAAGATTTTCGATCTGAAAAGACGCAGCCGCGAGTTGAACAAAAGCGCGAGCTCGGCTCAGCCGGCGAGTAAGTTCAATAGGTGATGATTTTCTTTTGTCCCACCAAAGGACAGAATGAGGCCGAGAGCTGCGAATGTTCGCATTCATCGTATGGATGAATGCAGCACTCGTTTTCGATTTATACCCATGCTCACAAAAGCTATATGACCCAATAATTCGATATTTGAATTACATCGTGAGCTCCGGCCCACGCATTTTACGACAGACATCACAAAAATAAAATAATTTAACGGAAATTCGGCTTGAGTTTCATTAATTAACTTCTACAAGTTTGCAATCAATTCGTTGTAACAAATATGTATCCGTGGTTCGAGTCGGAATTTTTCTTCTCGTTCTTCATTGTGACAGCTAATGCAGAATAATGAATAAGCAGATAAGTTGGGAAATGCGTTACCAAAATGGCATTGACAAAGTCATTCTTTGTTCCTATTGTCAAATGACCCAGGGTCTAATTGCTTTTTCTGATGCTATCATGTGACACATTCAGCTCGTGTGCCCCGCCTTCCATTCATTCAATACATGTTTTTATCCCCTTCTGCCAATCGGTCGACGTCGCGCATTGTGAATTGATGGCATTCATCACAATTTTCCTTTTGCTTTTCATCGTTTCGTTTATACTCGTTGCAAGCTGAAGCAATTCACCAGCGGTTATTGTGTGACTGCATTAATTTCCAGTTGATGGTTGAATGTCAGTTTTTATCGTGAAAAATTGTGCGAAAAATGTCTGATTTGCGTATTTACGATCTCGATTCCAATGCTCTTTCCATGAGTTCGCAATATATGATGGTGGGATATGAATCAATGCAGCCGGCGGAGAAAGTCAAGAGACCTATGAATGCCTTCATGGTTAGTCGTTCCGGTATTTTTGTGCTATCTTACAGTACGTAAGATTGTTTTTTGAAGGTTTGGGCTTCCGGAAGAAGACGAGAGATTTCTTCGAAGTGTCCAGCACTTCACAATAGCGATATATCCAGAATGCTCGGTAAATAGCTGTGGTTAAAATGGGAGTTGTGTTTTGTCATCAAGTTATTACCGTACAAATAATTTCATCACAATTAAAATAACCGCAGGTGGCGAATGGAAAACGCTTTCAGAAAGCCAAAAACGGCCTTATCGAGAGGAAGCAAAACGTCTGGTACTGCAACACAAGCTGGTACGTGCGATTTTTTTTCTGGAAATTTCCTTGAGGGAACAGCCAGCAGCTAAACAAAATGAAATTGTTCTGATTGTAGTAAATTAGTAATCATAGTGCGTAATTTAATCTTACAGTGATTTCAGAAAAAGGAATAAATATACCGGAATTTTTGGGTTTGAGTCAGGATTTGTAAATATGGCTTATTGCAATTTTCTCTAGTATAATGAATTTTAAGCGTTGATCTGAAACCAATGAAAAAAAATACTCGATGTTGATCATTAGAATTTATAGCGCCGAAAAAGAACGAAGAAGGACTTAACAGTTAGTTTGCTGATTTCAATGTTATGTTCCAACTTCTTGATTTGTTAAATATCGATTAGTTTCTACAGCTGCAATCAGTGCAACATTATTGCAGGGATGGATACATCCGTTGATATCGTGTTTTTCTTGCAAACCATCCCTGTTTTCCCTGGAGACTTCGTGGTACTTGAATATTTCTCCAGGTTTTTCTTTTCAAAAAACTATTGCCACTTGTTTAATTTCCGAAACTGATTGAATACACACTGAAGTGGCCCAAAATCGCTGAATTTAAATAAGAAACTGTCGAAATTTCCATTTCCTTGAATAATTCTCATCTCTTGTGAGTAACATGGTCTCTGGAACAAATATTCTAAATTTCACTGTAACCTCTTCTACCAGTACCCATGATACATGGGTGCATCCACTGATTACCCGTTTTAATGAAGTTGAATTTATTTCTTGCGTCATAACAGGAACATCCGGACTACAAGTACTGTCCGAAACGAAAGCAAAAAGCAGTGAATACACCGTACAGCGGACGTCAGACACGCAACATAGCCGCTACTACGGGGTCGCCACCGTCGATGGCTTCCAGAGTTCCTCCGTCGTACCTTGACCGCAGTGATCAAGTCTCAGAACGCTCCGACGAATCAGGAGACCGGGCTGACCAGGCAGCGGATGACAGCGTTCGGAATTATAGACTAGTTGATCTCTTACGGAAGCCGGAAAACCAAAACGAAGAAGAGTCACATAATTTCGGCGAATATCATCCTCAATCAAGCAATGATCTCGGCATTGATAAAAGACGAATCAAGTCACTCGCTGCTGGGTGTACAGCGATTGTCGGGAACCCTATGGAAGTATTCCGCTCACAACAAGGCCCCAATATGGATGGGTGCTCAGTATATGAAACCGGTAATAAAACGGTGGTTGTCACTTTCGCAAAATATAATTTGACTTTGCGTTTGGAGCCGGAGAAGCTAGCGGCATCACTCTTGCCCATATTTCACTCGTAACCAAAGATTTTGATTTATTCAACCTTTTGTTTTCAATTTCTTTTACTGTGAGACGTCCGATTTCAATTCGTTATTGGTGTGAAATATCTGACAAAAGAATACGAGTGGAAATTGCTATTCTGATGCATCATCTGGGTTCGTTGACAATCATCTGGGAATAACTTCTTGTTGATCAACGGTATCCACAACAGTAAAGATTCCGCACGCTGCATATGCAAACCTGCAATAAAACCAAATTTTCAAAACCGGAGAAACTAAAAAACTTGGATCTCTCGAAATTCATTCTGGAAGAGCGCAAAATTATTATTCTCCTGGACCGCCACCTAGCTAAAAGATCGCGAAAAGCCCACCAAACCATAATTTCAATACACCAATTCTCAGAGAGCATTACATAGTTGACGTAAGTCAATTCGTTTTCCGATGGCGGAGGTGGCGGAGCTGGTGGATTCCAAATCGGAATGGCTGCAAGGAGACGTTTAAAAAAAATTGGCATTGCATAGCAAATCCGAAACAACCAGGAATCTGGATCAAGGAAAACCAATTATTCGCGCTTTTCATTGGTACCTACCCGGAAAGATCCACAGTCTGGAATCGCCAGTCTGTTGGTAGTTGTTCCCACCGTTGTAAGAAAAGGGTCCGAATATCTGACTTCTGGTTTTGTGGTTCGACTGAGATGTGGATTGGGATTTGGTTAAACAAAAAAATAGTGAGAAAGTCAAAGCCACAATTATGCACCAGTTGTGCCCCATTGTGGAGAGAAGAGTGTTGAAAAGGTCAAGTTCAAGTTTTACCAGCCATATCGATCTTCTTGTAAATATGTTCCTGCTGAATCGGCAGTCTGACAGTTCTCGTTACATTCTCCAATTTTTATGTTATTGTTACAACGCCGTATTTGTTTGTTTGAAACTATTGACATTGGCGGCAACTCAAAGCAGGAATGTGCCGCTTCATTGCAGCGCCCTGCAAGGGTACCTTATCCAAAACCTTCTCAAAACTTCTAGAAAATTTCAAGTCCATGAAATCAATCACTGACGAGATTTCGTGCTGCGGCCATCAGCAACAAGCATTCGAAAACAATTAATGTACATGCATACAGTAGAGAGAAAACTGACATCGGTCAGTCAAGTTGAAACTGTGTATGATTAGAGTTATTTACACGCAAGAATGCGAGAACTCGTTCTATTTCCAAAAA
Source organism: Isohypsibius dastychi (assembly GCA_034696485.1). Lineage (NCBI taxonomy): Eukaryota > Metazoa > Tardigrada > Eutardigrada > Parachela > Isohypsibiidae > Isohypsibius > Isohypsibius dastychi. Next base: position 65 of record JAQIWT010001044.1, on the reverse strand, counting down.
CAGCAAAACGGGGTGACCGCTGAGCATCCACAGAACGGATAAACCGGAGGCCGTGTTGGAACAGG
>JAQIWT010001043.1:0-12885 GCA_034696485.1 Isohypsibius dastychi | reverse complement strand
CTCCGACATAAGTGGGTGGACTTGATAATCTGGAAACAGATTATAAAAAATTCCTTGAGTTTTTTCCAGGCATATTTTTCAAAGAACCCGAAGGCTTTCAACTGTCCTAATCATTTTCCTTGAAGGACTAAAATGGTAGTGGTCATGTTGTTATGATATTCATGGGAGGTTTCCTTCAGTTGTCTCAACGCAGTTTGCCTAAACAGGAACTACGATGTCCATTCGCAATCGCAATCGCGTAAAGAGGGAAGCTGTTGATGCTGATGCATTGGTCTTCTCTATGGGTGCACTTTACCCGAAAGGATGACAGTCGAAAAATCAGATATTTGACAAACAGAGAATGTCGTCACAGCTCCTTCTCGTCAAATTTTTCATATGCAACCTGATGATCAGTTTTTCAAGTGCAGTGACGTGTTTATTTGAAAGAATGCATCTTTTCATGCCTCACATTTCCGCTTATTCCGATAAGGTTTCGGCTCTGACAGAGCGACAGCCGGTATATGCTGACAGCCGAAGGCTGGTAGTATATATAGGTTTTCCTGACGAATGGTCTATGGGAGCGAGAACCGGGGCAGTCTTCTGACGTATGACTTGATGAGTGTGCCTGTGAGAAGGGCGAAGTGGCTCAGAATTGCTTATCAGAGAAAGAGCCTTCACTAGGCTTCACTAGACATCCTGCTGCGAAGTTGCATTTGATGAAATTGGTGTCAATCAATGTCATAGTCCGATCATGGTCCGCACCATACAAGTAGACTAGGCAGACCCGTGAGGCCCGTCCATCCGTGTTCAACATACTTTCATATTTCAGCAGCGTTTCCTATTGAATTGGATTAATGCCGAGGTCTTCCAAATACTGACGAGAGAGAGTTCCTGGATTTACTAGGAGGAGCCGAGTCCAATCATGGAATTTAAGATGGCCGTCTTATGATGATGATTTGGATTGAGCATGAGATGTCATAAAATTAAAACATTTTATTTTCGGAACTGTTTCGCTTCGACGATGGGAAGAGGATTCGGGATTGATCCAGTTGTCATAAAATGTGTCGGAAAAATGGTCGAGAATGGAATGTCGAGTGCAGATATTGCTGCTTATTTCTCCAAATCTGTGAGATGGGCTAACATAATCATCGGGAAGCTTAAAACTGGTTCTGTAAGTGATGGTGATTTTGGAGACAGCGTTTCATTTGGATTTGGATTATGTTCCCAGACTGGCTCAATCCAAGGAAATTCCGAATATGTCGACATGGATGCTGGAGGGTCGGATGAAATGCTACCAGAAGATGTTGGAATGTCGATCGTATGTCACATTCACTCACAAATGTGGTCAAAATGGAATTTTTTACGTTGAAGGACGGCATTTTAACGGTGGAGAAATCCATGATCTTGGAAGCTGGTGAATGTTCGCCAAAGAGAACGCAAGTACTGAAGGTACGTAAGACGTATCAGTCCTTGTATACAACTTCCGAATTTCGTTCTCTGTACTGGAAAAATGCTGGAGTTGGACTTATGCACGTTAATGCCCTTCAAGTTCAAGATAATAATTAGTTGAGCAAGAAGTCAACATCTCATAGAAACTGAGATTGATTCCAAAGCCTGTCGATGAATCACATACCTTAAGGTGGCTGGGTCAAAAGCCGTTATTTCAACACCGGTGTGGTATTTTCGTTTTGAAAGTTCCAGGTTGATTTAACATTCGGTCGAAAGATTAATACCGGGTTCCGAAACGTAGAATTTCAACGTCGGTTTTCGCAGTTCGTGCGAAGATCCCACGTTGATTTCGACTCGAGGGTGATTTAAAAGCCTGGGTTTCAACGTCAGTTTTATCCCGTTAGACTTCGAAAACTGAGGGTGTTCTGAAAACCAGTATATAAACAGAGCATTTTGAATTGGTTGGACGGAAAAGTCCGGTTTCTACGTCACTTTTATTCCATGATGTGTCCAAAAACTGATGGTGATTTGGAAAACAGTATAGAAGTCAAGCAATTTGATTTGGTTGGCCGGAAAGGTCCGGTTCCTACGACAGTTCCATTCCATGATGTGTCCTAAAACTGATGATGATTTTGAAGCCCGTATATTATTCCAGGATCTTGAATTGGTTGGCCGGAAAAGTCCGTTTTCAACGTCAGTTTTATTCCATCATAGTTTTATCTGTTTTATTCCTTCTTATAAATCACACATCTTGAAATGAGTGAATGGAAACCTCTAGTTTCAACGTCAGTTTTATTCCATTTTATTTTCAAAAACCGAGGGTGATTTTTACGCACGTATATTATCCAAGCATTTCGATTTTGTTGGTCGGAAAAGTCCGGTTTCAACGTCAGTTTTATTCCATAATAGTTTCAGAAACTGAGGGTGATTTGGGAGCCTGTTTATAAATCACAAATCTTGAAATGGGTGAATGCGAAGGTCCAGTTTCAACGTCAGTTTTATTCCACTACATTTTCAAAAACTGAGGGTGATTTTGAAGCCCGTATAGTATTCAAGAATCTTGAATTGGTTGGCTGGGAAAGTCCGTTTTCAACGTCAGTTTTATTTCGTTGCATTTCGAAGACTGAGAGTGTTTTGGAAACCAGTACACAAATGAAGCATTTTGATTTTGGTTGGCCGGAAAAGTCCGGTTTCAACGTCATATTATTCCGTTGGATTTCGAAAACTGAGCGTGTTCTGAAAATCAGTATATAAATAAAGCATTTTGAATTGGTTGGCCGGAAAGGTCCGGTTCCTACGTCAGTTTTATTCCACTACATTTTCAGAAACTGAGGGTGATTTTGAAGCCCGTATATTATTCAAGCATCTTGAATTGGTTGGCCGGGAAAATCCGTTTTCAACGTCAGTTTTATTCCATCATAGTTTTATCTGTTTTATTCCTTCTTATGAGTGACACATCTTGAAATGGGTGAATGGAAACCTCTAGTTTCAACGTCAGTTTTATTCCATTTTATTTTCAAAAACCGAGGGTGATTTTGAAGCCCGTATATTATTCAAGCATTTTGAATTGGTTTGCTGGAAAGGCCAGGTTTCAACGTCAGTTTTATTTCGTTGCATTTCGAAAACTGAGAGTGTTTTGGAAACCAGTATATAAATGAAACATTTTGAATTGGTTGGCCGGAAAGGTCCGGTTCCTACGCCAGTTTTATTCCATGATGTGTCCTACAACTCATGGTGATTTTGAAGCCCGTATATTATCCAAGCATTTTGAATTGGTTGGCTGGGAAGGCGCGGTTTCAACGTCAGTTTTATTTCGTTGCATTTCGAAAACTGAGAGTGATTTTGAAGCTCGTATTTTTATCCAGGATCTTGAATTGGTTCCAAAACTGAGGGTGATTTTGAAGCCCGTATATTAATTCAGAATCTTGCATTGGTTGGCCGGAAAAGACCGTTTTTAACGTCATTCTTATTCCATTATATTTTCAAATTAATCCAGGATCTTGAATTGGTTTGCCGAAAAGTTCCGGTTTCAACGTCAGTTTTATTCCATTTTATGTTCAAAAAGCGAGGGTGATTTTCAGGCCCGTATATTATCCAAGCATTTTGAATTGATTGGCTGGAGAGGCCCGGTTTAAACGTCAGTTTTATTTCGTTGCATTTTGAAAACTGAGAGTGTTTTGGAAACCAGTATATAAATGAAGCGTTTTGATTTGGTTGGCCGGACAAGTCCGGTTTCAACGTCAGTTTTATTCCGTTGCATTTCGAAAACTGAGCGTGTTCTGAAAACCAGTATATAAATGAAACATTTTGAATTGGTTGGCCGGAAAGGCCCGGTTTCAACGTCAGTTTTATTCCATTATATTTTCAGATTAATCCAGGATCTTGATTTGGTTGGCCGGAAAAGTCCGGTTTCAACGTCAGTTTTATTCCATAATAGTTTCAGAAACTGAGGGTGATTTGGGAGCCTGTTTATAAATCACAAATCTTGAAATGGGTGAAATGCGAAGGTCCAGTTTCAACGTCAGTTTCATTTCGTTGCATTTTGAAAACTGAGAGTGTTCTGAAAACCAGTATATAAATAATGCATTTTGAATTGGTTGGCCGGAAAAATCCGGTTCCTACGTCAGTTTTATTCCACTACTAGAAGGCAAGATTTATAATAATAAATTGCTGAACTACTGCGCGCTATTGCAGTTCACGAATTTTCTAACAGAGCAAATCTTGATTATTCGTAAGCACGATAATACACCAGGTAAAACGTTAAAAAATACGTCAGTTAATACGTCAGTTTTTTGTTATTCAGGATGAAAGATTAATCTGTCAACAGGAATGTTCGAAAATTCTCTTCCAAAAAATCATCCGCAGGGAGATATCACTGGTGATGTGATGATATTCCGATTCGATAATTGACCGGAAGGAACTTCCTGCTGAGGACTTCAGCTGTACAAATTTACAGTTCCCCCAGCATCATTCAGACATAACAAGCGTTCCGGGGCAAACGAGATATCTTGGGGCAATATAATCTGCCGGATTCTTCCGAATTGCCAATATTTGATCTTTTTTTCGCCATGCCGGTTATTTCATCGTTGATTTTCCTCTTTTTAACATCGTTTTTTGAAGCGATGATGTTGGTGTACGCTCAAGTCGTTGCTTCGCTAATTAATGTATCATCTTTCCCTGCTTCCATCGGCTTAATCATTTGGGTAAGTTCAGCAGGATCATATAAGCGGAGCTAATACAAGCGGCGTTTCCGAAACATATTGAAGCATCAACTCGGCCAATGCGTGTTTTTAAAACATGACAAATCTGGAAATAAACGGCATGTTACTACAGAATTGAAGAAATCGTTTCAGTCACAAACCGTAGCTTAAGTCTCAATTGGTCTAGAAAGGTCACTCTTAAATGCTCTGAAGCAAGTGCTCTGAAGTCTTGGCTTTTGGATCGTAACCGTCATGATTACATAAACCTTCCCAAAAGCGATACCATGTTGACATCCAAAATCAGTCAAAGTGATTCCACCGAAGCACGGTTTGAGGAGAGATTTAAGCGGACCGCGAGAACCAGAAAAACGATAAGTGCCATCAGGCATTGTAACAAACTTACAACCTACAACATGAGAATTAATTCACAAAAATATACGATTTTGTTATGCATTTTTACCTGCGTTTTGCCACCAACGCTATCCTGAGCAATGCTGCGTAAGCGAAGAGCTGCATGAACACCGGAAGAATTCACCGGTGTTCATGACACCAAGTGCCTAAAACTTCTGGATCGAGGAGATTTTGTAATTGTGCTTAATTTTAGCATTAAATAACCATGAACTTTAATCATTTTCATTCAGTGTATCAAATACTTGACTATCGAAGCTATCGAAGTATTCTGTCACGGCGGATTCTTTTAGTTTCCCAGTTTGCCGCAATTTTTCTTTCATACTTTCAACTTCACTTGAGTCCAAATGAATGTCCACATAGGAACGCGCTAATGAATTTGATTTGCCTTTTATGGGAGGTGTGCGGATTTTGTTGTCCCGTAGACACTCCAAACACCAATTTCGGAGATCTTGGTCGGTCCCTCCGAAATCCAACTGTAGAAGGTCAAATCCCAGTATTCGAAGCACTGCAAATGCGATAGAATATAGACAGCATGAATTTCCGGTAATAGTTTGTTGCATTACTGGCACTCTTCTGATCTTCAAGGCACTTTCATCCACCGAAAAAAGATTCCAGAGCTGAACTTTAGTCTCGTCTGTGATATCACAAGACAAACTGTCATAATACTGAACAATAGTTCCCCCACCGACCAGTTCTGCAGTGACAAAATGGAACTGTCCGGTGTATAGTGGCTGGATTACAATGTTACTCTTGGAATTTTCGGCTATAATTGATTTTCTGAGCTCCAAAATTGCCGGTACTTCTCGAACACATAAACTCAGCAGAGTCGTCGGAATCATCCCTAAATATTTAAAGTTCAGACTTTTGTCAGCACGAAGAATTTCAGAAAAGGCAGAAATTATTTTGCTGTCTACAAATCTGCCAACTTTTTCGATCCGCATTACGTCGGTTCTACATATTTTGACTCTCCCGCGCACGTATACTATGGGATCTACAGTATTCGATCGATTCGATATGCCAACAACTGTTTTGTCAGCAGACGACTCACCCGGAGGTTGCTGACCAGTGTTGGTGGAAACGAAGCTAGAATTATTTCCGTCTGTTCTCTGTCGCTTTGCACCAAACTTACACTTCATTGCGTATTCTGGTTCACTTCCAGAACAAGCATCTGAGTTTTTTTCTTCCACTATTCCGCGCTTTCCAAATGCCGATCTTTTTGCGGTGTGCGGATCACTAGGACGGCCCGCGTTAGTTTTGGAGTCGCTAGATAGTTTTTTCTCTCTTGTTTTCCAAACATGCGTTCTTTGCTGAACAGTTCCAAAGTACTCCTCCACTTCCATGGGAAGATCTACGCGCGAAATGATATCAGTTGCTTGAACAAGTAGATTTTTCAATCGCTCAATTTCTTGCAGACCTTTATCGATCATTTTGAGGGAAGTTTTAGTATAATCAAGTAACATAAAGGATTTCATGGAAGGAAACCGACTAATTGCCACATAGAATGCCGCAGGACATATCCATTTCTTTTTCCCTGAATGAGAAACTTTTTCAAAGTTCAAATCCACAACCCCTTTTGGAATTGTCGCACCCTGGGCTTTATGAATGGTGACCCCGTAGGCTAGCATGAACGGGAATTGCCGGCGAATCATTGGTTTTTTTTTGGCAGAGTTATCCTTACAACTGAAATCGAAAGGCTCTATCTTGATTGCCGGTGATGCTTCCAATCCGCTCATGAAATCTCTTTCCAGGACAATTTCAACCACGGCTGGCATCTCACATCTGAAGTATTTCACTTGGTTTGACCTCGATTTGATCGGCGATACTGTGAGGGTGTCAGGGTTTGGGTTTTCGTCCAGTGTGCCATCCGTATTTTTCCATAAAATCCGTTTGACCATCGCGGTCGTGCCATTAACAAGCCCGCTATTTGTGTCGAGGTTAGTAAGGAGCATTATTTTTGATCCGACACAGAACAAGATATTTTTTTCGAAATTACCACAGTTGGCACCGTCCGAGTCCACAACCAAATCTGCTTTCGACCTGAAATTCTTAATTCCTCCAGAAGACATATTTGTGAGATCAATACGATCTTGTGCAACACAATCTATTATTAAAACGTTGTTCTTGTAAGCCAGTTCTTCAAGTTTTAAAATATTGTGATCTTTTGCCTGATATTTCTGAGAAAAGAGATGTATCGTGTCCTTGAAATCAGTTTTGTATTCTAGACTCAATGCTTCATGTGAATCAGGGTTTACCAGCGGATTTAAACAGCGAGACCGCAACGCCTTATCTGAATCGGCAGATAAATTCTCTTGACGAGCTTCTTGTAATATGACTTGCAAAATTTCGTCGTCTTTCTGACGCACGTTGCGGTGGAAAAATATAGGCTGGAAAAGCCGTTTCCATATGTTTCCTTTGTTTTTCGCAGGCTCAAACAGGAACAGTCCTTTCACGGGACGCAGCTGTCCCAAATCACCAAAAAATATTAAGGATTTTCCACCAAAAAAAGCATTAGTTTCACCGGTCAGCCCCATTAAACAATTCAGACGTTCATTCATGTCATGAAAAGTGTTCACCGGCAGCATGGAGACTTCATCCACTATCACGCAAAGGCAATTATCAAATTTTTTTCTGGTATTTTCCAATCTATTGCCACGGAGTCTCGTTGGACCGTTAGCAGAAAATCGGAAAAGATCGTGGATGGTTGTCCCACCAATGTTGGCAGCGGCACATCCGGTGTACGAAGCTAGCAATAGACCAGACTTGTGTCTCGGTATCATACAGATATGCCGCTCTTTTAGAAGATAATTCTTGAACAAAACTACGAGTTTTTTGATTAACCAGGTTTTCCCAGTGCCTGGACCTCCTTGCACATATAAATGGAATGGTTTGGGAGGGGATCGCGACGATGTTTGGTGTTTGTACTTATAGACCACGAAATCGTAGTATTCATCCAAATAGGAACGTACAATGCAGTACACCTTCCACTGTTCGTCATTGAACTCGCTTCTACAAGGTTCGTCAGAAATCCTTTCATTATCTTCTTCATCCACATCTTCATCTGAAGAAGAATCGACCCCATGAGATGGAGCTTGGTCATTTGTGGCTTGGGCAATTGCATCTGTTTTCAGTTTTCGATTACTCAGCTTCCTTTTGTTAATGTCCTGATATCGAGTACTTCTGGTGCCTTCAATGAAGTAGTCCAACTGATCTCGAATAACGGCTTCAAATAAAAAGGGCATTCTGGTAGCACTCTCTGTCACTTCTGACCGTTTCTTAGTTAGCGCTTTGACCAAGTTTGCTTCAGTGAGGTCCTCGGATGAAACCAAATCAATTTCCTCCGTTTTTCCGAATGGTAAGCAAACCATCAAAATTCCATACATCCTTTCCAAACCACTTTCGTGGTTTATTGAAAACCCAACATTCTTTCGCTTTCTCCTCATTCGGAAGACAGCATTAGTACCAACAACTAACCTAGGGTTTTTGTTCCAAGAATCCGGTAATGGCAGTAACGGGGCTTCTTTGATATCTAACAGCCACTTAGGGTTCCTCACATAGATACAGTCAGTTTTTTCACATAACGGCTCAACCATCGGGTTGATATCCTCTTCATCTTTATTCTCTCCATTTTCTTCTTCAAAAAGATCACCAGTTTTTTCGATTACAAACCATCCACTCCATTCGAAAAAAGTCATTTTGCGGAAAAGATTTCGAATTTCTTCGGACTCGCATTGCAGATAATCCAGCCGGCTTTTGTAGTGGTCAACCGGTGCAGCGAAAAACATGTCTTTTTGCAAAACCATATCAGGCCCACAGCGTTTTTTCAATGTCCGTTCCCTACACTCTGGAAGTTTCGTTACAAGGTAGACCGATGACGTACTACAGAAGTACAAAGGAATTCCAATCAGTATCATGCTAGCTTCAAACTTCCCGAGTTGACGATGACTCAACACCGCATTACTCATTTTGAATAGACATGTCCTTATGTCAGCTTCCAAATGACATTTAAGAATTTCATCAAGTAACTTTTTATCTTGTTGTTCTGGCTTTGTTATGTAGCTAAAAATGTAAACAACAGCCGAATACCAGTCGGTGATAATCTGGAGATCAAGATTGCAGCGAACAAGCTTCAACCATTTTAAATTGAATGGCACAATAATTGTGGAGATTTCCGACAGTCTTTTAAGTTTATAATCCCTATCACCTTTGACACGATTAGTCTGTTCCTTAGAAGTAAGAAATCTTGTCTCTTCACATTTTGGATGAGGGTAACCGAATCGACAAAGCCACCTCTCGACATCCTTTTTACGGAGCCCTCTCGCAATTTCAAGTTCCTTCCACATTTCTTCGGAAATTATAACTTCGCCGGTTTCTTCGTCTAGAACTTCAGTCTGATTTTTCGGATCTTTTTGGGTACACTCATCAACTGTCTCGGATTTTTCGGTCTTAGTTTTGAACGCTGGCCTTGTTCCTTTCCTGCAAGTGAAAGAATGCCGATGTTTTTGATATTTCATGACGAGCCGATAACCATCAGGATCTGTTTTTTCGTCAGGCAACTCCGTTGTAAGCAATTTATCAAGAAATTTAACCACATCTTGTTGGCCTTCTGGCGTAAAAACGTCAAATTTCTTGTCAAGCCAACATATGTAATGGACATGCCCAAACCCGCTTCGCTGGAATTCAATTTTAAGAAACAAGTCAGTTGCATACAATCCGTCAGGAAAACAGGGAGACTCGCGATCTTTTAGAAAATTCATGAATGCTCTTACTCGCGATTCAAACATTTTTGCTGCGATTCCGCAGTGATCACCTACTAGTTTCACAAATTCATGTTGTGGAATATTTTCGATCTCCTCCCAATTCGGATTTGAAAGTTCACCGTATTTTGTCGGACTGATATGACACAAAAACTCTGGTATATAGCTAAGGTTGCATGTTCCAAATATTTGAGGATGACCAAGAGAATTAATCATTGTAAATAAATCAGCTTTACCCACGTCATAGTATGCTGCGGTCCCTCGGAGGTTTTGTCCTATGGATGGGTATAATTTTCGACCAAGTTCGCTAATACTTTTTGATTTTCGGATTTGTTTGTCAGTTTTAGCAAGTTGCCAGCTGATCGATTTTTTCATCCGTTCTCTTTGGTAAAGATTGAGTGAGCGGAAAACCCATGAAATGTCCTTCATCCAACGCGTGTCCCCGGACAATGCGCGGATTTTGAAATATTCTACTAAAGTCAACGGATAAGGACGTTCTGGATCCTTTTCGCCACTTCTGCCTTCTGGGTAGAGATGAGGATACGACATTTCTTCTCTACCAGCTTCACTACCTTCAACATAACCAAGGCTAGACCGCTCCAGTGATCTCGGAAGTCCGAAATAATCTCTGTCTACATCAATATTTCCAGAAAGGTCAAGAAGTGCGAAGGAATCGGCTACGTTGATCTTTACTGCCTCCTCATCCGCTTCTTGTGGGAAAAGGTCTTCGAGATCCTCACGAGATCTGATATTAATTGAACTGTAGTAGCTGTGATTTCGTTTTAAGAATTCTAGTGCTTCATATACTGCATCGGTATCAACGGAGTATCTCACTCCACGAGTATCGCCGTCTCGTTTTTGTTGATTCACTGCAAGGAGATGCCCATCACCAGGATCCGGCAACAAATTAAGCAAACGTCTGTCCACTTCGTTGACCACTTGACAGATTTGTCCTGTGTTTTTTGCCATTATACCTTGTTGCGGTTGAAAGAATATGGTCAAAAATGGTTGAATTAACCTAATCATTTGGAGTTCCATATAACCCAGTTTCAGTACATCGAATTCTGGTCCAGGATCTAGGTGATTCAAATTGAAGCTCCTGGTACAAAATGCAGTTTTACTTTTATCAGAGTTGAAGTTCTGGCATCTCAAACACAGCACAGCATCTGCCGGAAGTTCAGGATGCGAAAGATTTTCGTTCATCTGAAGATTATCGCAGACAGTTATCACTCGGCAGCAGTCACATTCTTTCCAGGCCTTCCAGACTTGCTTCAAAAACTTCTCGCCAAAAACGTATCTTCTATCATCTAGGTTAAGTCCTGGAGGTCCGTATCGTAGGAATTTATTAGTTTGATTGTCAAGTTTGTCATTTGAGCAGTGGTAGCCCATCACGAATTGTAGCGGATTCTGGACTCTGTCCGGCTTCTTTCCCGTTTCTCGTTCCTGCAAAAAGAAAATATAAACATCCATACTTAAGCCAAACAAGGGTAAAACCTTCGTGAAACATTCCGTTTCAACATAGGAGCTAGCTTCGGCGTTTTCTCAAGGTCACCAAAAGAATACATCAAAAAAGAACTAAAGATTCATATTTCAATTAATCTGGTATATTCCATACACAAGAATCAACTTCCATTCTGATTTCGGAATTTCGCTAAGTAGTCAATCAGAAAAGAAAAAATAGTTCAGGTCTAAATTGTATTGCTCAAATTTTACATCGTTGGGATGATATCTTATTAACGTAGAAACTGACGTGAAAACTGTTTTCAACGTTTTCTTCGGAGAAACAGTGTCAACTAACGTGAGATTTTCGGCAGCCACTGGTTTTATGGAATAATAATTTGGATTTTCGAATTTGGATTCATCTGAATGTTTTTAAGCATTAGGAAACCAACGTTGAAACTGACGTAGGCATTCCAGTATCGTATTCTGTCCGAGATAATATGACATACTTCCGACATCAGCTCGTCTTCCTGCGTTCCATCTGCCCCAAATTGTACCACGTCCAGTCCCTCGACATTGACGTTCTCAGGTGTGCTCCCTTCCTAAACAATTGAACAATTACGCACAGTTGATAAATACACAAATTTCGATCGATCTTCAGATTCTCATTTCGTATTTGGGTTTCGCAATTTAAAATTTAATCAACCAAAAAATTCGATGCAAGGTCGCCAAAATCGACGTGAGCATCAGGGTGATCAAAACCAGGTTCAAAACTGTCCCGAATATTAAAAATCGGCAGCCAACAAAACTAATTAGGAATTAACAAAACTTGACATTGTAGTTCAATCGAAGTTGAAACTGAGAATAAACTGCTCATTGTTTCTATTCGAGATGACTCCATCATTTGTCGCAAAAAATCGTACACCATTAGTTTTGCTACGTATTATATCAGCTTATCGCAACCCACAATTCGCATACCTTGAGAATTTTCTCATGTTTTAGTGAATATTCACCAGTTTCCACCGTTTTGACTCCCGAAATGTTGAGAATTTTGTCCTACAATATATGGACCTTCCAATTCACCCATTTCAAGATTTGTGATTTATAAACAGGCTTTCAAATCACCCTCGTTTTCTGAAGATATAATGGAAAAAAACTGACGTTGAAACCGGACCTTTCCGGCCAACCAATTCAAGATCCTGGATTAATTTGAAAATATAATGGAATAAACTTACGTTGAAAACGGACTTTGCCGGCCAACCAATGCAAGATTCTGGAATGATATACGGGCTTCAAAACTGCCATCAGTTTTTGAAAACATTATGGAATAAAACTGACGTTCAAACCGGACCTTTCCGGGCCAACCAATTCAAAATGCTTTATTTATATACTGGTTTTCAGAACACGCTCAGTTTTTGAAATCCAACGGAATAAAACTGACGTTGAAACTAGAGGTTTTCATTCACCCATTTCAAGATGTGTGATTTATAAGGAGGAATAAAACAGATAAAACTATGATGGAATAAAACTGACGTTGAAAGCGGACTTTTCCGGCCAACCAATTCAAAATGCTTTATTTATATACTGGTTTCCAAAACACTCTCAGTTTTCGAAATGCAACGAAATAAAACTGACGTTGAAACCTGGCCTTT
>JAQIWT010001042.1:0-12891 GCA_034696485.1 Isohypsibius dastychi | reverse complement strand
CTTGCGCTTGATGTCTGGTGCGACGCCACGACACTGTCCGGCAAGACTGAAGACCACTTCTTCATATTTTCTGTGAGGCAATCCTGGACGAAACCCAAATTTCTTTATTTATTTTGTGTATTTGAAGGGCATATGTCTTCAAAAAATGAAGGATCCTAGGTGGAAGGATTACCTACGGTATATACCTTGAAATAATGTGCGGATGTCCAAGACTGAAAATATGTTACATTAGGCACTTCATTCACAATGCAGCAACAAATGGAAGGACTAACTTGTTGTGGAAAATATACTGCCATTCTTTATTGGATGAGAATCAACAGGTGGGTTTCAACAACGCTTTTCAAATTGTTGGTCAACCAATCAGTCGAGGGTGATATCAAATGCAGGTGATTTCACTGATACGGCAAATGGATCCCTTGGAGCTGTTCTTCAACCCCAAGCTACTTATGCTGATTGGTCGAACATACTGGACAGTTGGAGAATACGATTATTCCCGAGAGTGCTTTCAACACTGCAGGAACGTGAAGGTTGTGGAAGTGATTTTGTTATGAGACCCGATAACAGACAGCATCATGTTTCAATTTCTGATAGAAATTTGTTCGGCCGGCGTTCAAAGGCATTGAATGCGGCAATCGGGCGCTGACTTTCCTGGAGTTACTGGCAGCTGTGCATGATAATTCGAACCATGTGGCCTTGCGTCTTTGTAAGAAGGCCCGCCGATACTGGAAATCAGATATCCGGGTGAGCATTCGTCAGTAAACAGCTTAAAAGCTACGAGCAGGTGGGAAGGGGGGGGGGCGAAGAGCAGAGCTGGTGAGCTTTTCATTTGCACTGCGGTCTGCTCACGTTCGAGATCATTGACTACTTGTGGACACTGTTACGTTCGTGGTTAATACTGATATCATAGAAATCATCTCTCACAAGACTAACAACTTCACCGAGGACCCCAGAAGTCCTCGAACGTCCCTTTTGTTCTTTAAAGAAGGTTATCTATCTGAATATTACTATCGTTCTTGTAGTTTCTGATGTGGTTCACATTCCTCAAATTCCAAGAGGGATTGGAATGGAGCAGAAAACCATGGGCAACATATCTTCTTAGGAAGCTTGGACGAATGCTGCCTGACAACTACTATGTGAGTTCATGTGGTCCGGGATTCTTCCCCTGACCAGAGAGTGTTTCAGGTGCTCTACGCAAGGGCCCGTTTCGCATTTTACAACGATGATGATCCAAAAGCTGCGATCTCGTTTTTGACACGAGCAATTTTTCTCGCGAGAGATTTCACCGAAGCCTATTTTTTCCGGTGAGTAGAAAGTGAACCTCCCTAAAATAGCCAATTGGTAACCGATATTAATTGCGAAAAGGTCCAGTTTGAAAAGCCAGCTCGGTTCATACGGCAGCGCATTGAGAGACAGTCAGCTATGCTGTGAAATGTATCCAGAGCGTGGGCTTTGTTGGGCTCTCCAAGGATACATCTCAGTCCTCAGTCATCGGTACAAACTAGTGAGTCCATACATCTCCCTCAAAACTGCTGGTTGCATGGATGAAATTACTGCTTTCAACAGGCACTCGCCAGTTTCTTGCGAACATTACCAATGAAACGGATCTCGAAATACAATTGGGTGAATATCAGCATATCAATAATTCCTTAATCAGTAATAATACCTAATAACCCTTAATAATACCTAGCCCCAGAGCTTATGCCGCTGTTCTGTACAGTAACTGTTTTTTTCACAGTTGATCACCATTCGTGCTTGGATTTTCTACAAATGGGAGATGTATTCATACGCCTTACGGGATTTCTGGCTTGTTCTCAAACGTTTCCCGATCAGTGGCTATCTTTTGAAGGCAGTCGCATTGAGTACTTGGAGGTCAGCCCACGCTCCCAGCTATTGAACTAACAGCTTTCTTTAGCAACAAGTTGCAGGTGTCACGGTCAGCGAGCGGTCACGGCATTTCTCCATCAAAACCCCCGCCTTGTCCGAGCCAATCCAACAGTCTGGGTCATTTACGGGATGTCGCTCTTTTTTCAAAGTTACCAGAAGACATATGCGATCGCCCTGAGGGTACTGCAGATGGCTGTGCATAGCCACCCAGCATTTTACTTGGCCCGAATCACATACGGTGTAGTCCTTTACTGGATGGGACGTCATAGAGACGCTGTCGTTGCTTTGGAGCCACTTAGTGAGTTCGGAACGCAAGATGACGAATCAGTCGGTGAGGCCGAATTTCTATTCAATGTCAAACCTGTGATATTCTCCTGTCATCTTTCCAGATAAGTGCCTCCAGATGAATGCATTCTCAGCTTTGGGTTTGAACCTCTTCATGTCAACGGAGCATGCGCGGGGCATTGGAATCATGGAAGCTGTTGCCAACTCAGCATTTGCCGACGCATACTTCTACATTGCCTTTGCGGTTGCACGTATGGTCGGTCCACCATACTACTATTCTACCAGTGCCAGTTCTAAAACGTTTGTTCGCAGGCCATGAAAAGGCCAAAAGAAGCGCATAAAGCCTTTCGCAAAGCAAACTTGATAGAACCAGACAATGACGAGCTGAAGTTTCTAACAGCTGGCATCTACATGGTTTACAATTGCGACCTTCAGGTCGAATTTGATTCTGCAATTCGGAAAAAGTCTTTGCTGTTACAATTATTTGTTTTTTCAGGCCATTCGTTGGTATGACATGATAGTCCATTCAAAGAAGTCCAATTTCGTCGTGCTTGCCCTGATGAACCGTGCAATGTGTTATGTGAGTAAAACCACCATACTTGAGCCCTCCGCATTATTATGCTGCTCGTTGCAGAACAATCTAAAGAACTACAGCAAAGCTTTGGATGACCTCGAAGAGATGAAAAAGGTCCAGCCTCAGTTCGTCGTCCAGCATCAGAAGCTCATTGACGCGTTTGTATTCCAACTCAGGCTGAAAGCTCGGCGGAAAGAGTTTCTACTCAACCCACCAAAACCCAAACTACGGAGCAGTTGAGCTAGAATGCGGCCGATGGAGGGCCCTCAACCGTTTCGGTTTCTAAAAGAAATAGAATTATGGTGTCTTTTTAACTGCACAAGGTTATTCATACTTTCGAACTTCTACGATTCAAGCACTTTTTCCGCTACCCGGGATTTTTGGTGTGGATCTTGAAATAGTTTCTTGGAACTGCGATGTATTAACCTCCTTGTGGCAATTGGCTCTGACATGAATTTTGAGTTGAATTGATTAGGACTGCAGCAATTCGGTCGTTGCTTTATTTCTCTTATTTGCTGTAGATTCTCAAAACGAAGTGTTTGTAGTAGAAAAACCCCAGTGAAATTTTAAAGGGTTACGGCCAAGAGTCTTCTGGACAACTCGGGAAAACTCAAAAACAGAAGTGAACATTTCTGAGCAGTACTTGTAGCTAGAAGGTTCGAAAAGTCGTTCGCAGCCAATACTGAGTTGGGCGTGCATAGCCGACAGAATTGCCCCCCCCCCCTGTGATAGTTCAGAGGGGCAGTCTGAGAGGGTACAGTTTGGAGGAATACGGACGGTTCGCCTACTTCTAAATGGTCCCCTCAAAACTATCCTCCAAAACTGCCTCTGAGGACAGAGGACAATTTGGTCGGCTATATCAACCGACAAAAGTGTCCACGGCGACAGGGGGAAAAGGGACAATTCTGTCGGCTACACGCGTGACTTGTTTGATGTTAGCTAAGTAATGATGTATGAGTCACCGGAGATCACGTTCAGAGATGTTTTACTCAATCGAACAATCGCATGAAGGTATGCTGTATTGAGAAGTGAATCAGAAAACTATTCCGCTAAGTATAATTATGTGTTGACTTTTACACCGAGCTTGAAGAGGTCTAACCATATCTGGCAAGTGTTGAACACGGCATATCCGTTTCACAATTATAGTTTACAGAACATGTAGCATATCGGTATGAATTAAATCCTGAGCCTGATGGTGCGGTGTAACACCAGAGTCCACCGTTAAACACTACATAAGACCAGCAATAGCCATCATAACAACCGCAGCTTCGACCATCGTAACAAGCACCGGGCCGGTTTCTATAACGGTGGTTCGAGATCGCAATGGCTAGCGCGGATGGTTCCTTTTCTTCGTCGCTTTGCCTCGCCGGTCCTGCTCCTGGATAATTTGTGGTTGGTGACATGGGGTGTTGCCAAAAACTAAACGTACCGTTTGCGCTGACTTCTGCATCAAGATTTGCAGGCCCGCCAGCTCCAACTGTCTCGTATCCATACGTCAACGGCGACAGCTGATTGGGAAGTGGTATGCTAGCTGCGTTGATCGCTGTAGCTACAATCAATATTTTCATGAACACTGTCATGCTTTTGGAGTACGTGGACAGAAAACAAAATAATACACAGTATTTAATTCGGATTTTGAGAGAATCTCACTGCAATGTGGCAAAAACGTCTGTGGCAGCTGACATCCCTGACAACGCCTGCTTGACAACAAGCAGATTTCACCAAGGTCATACTCACTTTCTGATGATCAAAAGTTATGTGTCAGCTATACTGAATCTGTTTTATTGCTAAGGTAGCCCGTCCGGTCTCTTTTTCAAGGCTTTTACACTTGTTGTGGTAAACAGCCAGCGGATTACAGCGCGAATTACAATGCTAACAAAACTGCAAATTTCTGCTGATCTGTAGTGGTTTTTCCCGTTAGAAAAAGAAATCAAATATTGCTTTGATTTCAAAAGGAAATGTCTGTAAACTTTGTTACACTGTTACACTGATTTGTCACACTTTGTTAACTTTGTTACACTGATTCTTCTAGTTTGACATGCAGTATCGAAATGTGTGCTGCTTCAACGCGGCGAGGTTCTGGGCTAAACATGTAGCATGATAGTCAGAATTTTTTGTCATTCTCAGACAAACCTGGAGGTCTGATTGATCTGCTTAAAAATGTATCTATCGGTCAGAAAGGCGGATATACATTTCACAAATGAATGATCAATGAATTGCTAATAATAACAAATTGTGACGAATAGTTTAAACGGTAATAACCCAATAACCCAATAAAGACTATTCTGAAGCACTCGCTTATTAATGCGACCGGACCGATTAAACCATATAATATGGCTTCTGGAACTTTTGGACGGGGTCGATATTTGGGGTATCCAAACCATCGTTTTCCGAAGTTTAATTTATCACGTGACTGATCTCACGAACGAAGTATAAACATTCTAACATAGAAACCCATACTTCAGAACTCGTGGCCTTCAAATAAAAATTGAATGCAAAAAAAATTTTTGCTTCGGGCCTCAGGGTTAGCCATGATAATAGTCACGTCACGTGAATATTTCTGAGCAGTCTATCACATTGTGTAGGGTAGAAAATAATCGAAGTTTTTCAAAGGACTCAAACTCAACTAGACCAAAGCCTTCTCAAATAATTTTCTGAAAGAGCGTTCTTTTGTGTCTTTGCCGCTCTTGGGTGCCCGTCCTAAACCCCGAGGTTCTCACTTAAGCATAAAGATTTGCTCATGAATATTTGAGCAGCTGTTGGCAACCGTTCATGTTCTGCAGTTGCACGCTCTACATGCTTCAGTTGATTGTTTATTTCCTAAACCATTGCCGTTCTCAAGTATATGGGCATGGGTCTGGTTTAAAGCGCAGCACGCTTGTTGAGATGGGCAATGCCTAAACCGTTAGAAGCAATATGAATCTGTCCGGAATGTGGGTCGCATTTATTGATTATGATGGCCGAAAATGTGCGCGTATGAGATAAACATGATTTATTCTGTCGCATCCAGATTTCACAGATAGGATCTGTTACCTAGGCCAAGTAATTTCATTATCAAATCGACCATAAACACTGAGTAAAGTTTCGTTCATTAACCAGCAGATAAACACCATGGCCGGTTCAGTAAGAATCGATCAAACCAATCGCTACCATCTCCAGCTAGGATCTCATCGGTATTTCCTCCCTGATTCGGAATTCCGATCTGAGTTGCGTCATGCTTTGCAAAACATCAGTGGAAATGCTGCTGGGTTTCCATCACCATATTCCGCCACAGTTCGGCCGGGATACATTACAATCCCCCGCAAAACTCCAGGACTTCGGTTTTTCCGCATGATGTCCGTGATGAAATTTACAAGCACAAAGTTAAACAGCAGACCATTCGTGAAATATTTCAGACTACGGCAGAGCAGAGAGAGCAAAGCAACGAAACATCCAAAATTTGTTGACCATAAATATGACCGCGAACTGTCACACCCCGGAAAGCGCAAGAAATGTGAGGATATTACGAATGTAATAAATAGCCAGGGAGTTCCCCAGATGTCACCAAAGTTTGTTCCACATTATTTCGATCGCCGGGAATTCGATCGTGATATTCAGCGAGGTGTTCGCGGGTGCGGAATGACTGAGTCCAGCTGCAGCAGTGAGCAGACCTGGTATTCATCCTCCCAGAAATCAAACAGCTGCTCTTCTTCTCTGACAAGAAAATGCAAGGCCGTCCTTAGGCCGTCGACAGGGAAGCCACAAGAACAGACCTAATATCACTGTTTTACTGACAATCAGTTTGGAAGTTGTGAGAGTGGTGACCATCTCCGACGGACCTCGCCCGAATATTTGCTCAGAAAACAAATTCGGAAAATTGTGTCGTTTCATGTGCTGAAGAAAGCGCCACATCACCAACCTAACCAGGATTCGAAAAACAAGTTTGCAAACAAGATGCTGTACGACGTGCCATTTTTCCAGATAAGTGCCTCCAGATGAGTGCATTCTCAGCTTTGGGCTTGAATCTCTTCATGTCAACGGAGCATGCGCGGGGCATTGGAATCATGGAAGCAGTTGCCAACTCAGCATTTGCCGACGCATATTTCTACATTGCCTTTGCGGTTGCTCGTATGGGCGGTCCACCATACTACTGTTCCACCAGTGCCGGTTTTAACAAGATTACTCACAGGCCATGAAAAGGCCCAAAGAAGCACATAAAGCATTTCGGAAAGCAAACTTAATAGAACCAGACAATGACGGGCTCAATATTTTAACAGCTTGCATCTACATGGTCTACAATTGTGGTCTCCAGGTCAAATTCGATTCGGCAATTCGGCAAAAAGCCTTCGCTGTTACAACAATTTGTCAATTTAGGCCGTTCGTTGGTATGACATGATTATACATGCGAAGAAGTCCAATTTCGTCGTGCTTGCTCTGATGAACCGGGCTATGTGTTATGTGTGAAACATTCTTACCTGAGCCAACTGCGCATTGATATGCTGCTCGTTGCAGAACAATCTGAAGAACTACAGTAACGCCTTGGATGACCTTGAGCAGATGAAAGCTGTCCAGCCTCATTTTGTCGTTCAGCATCAGAAGCTCATCGATGCGTTCGTTTTCCAACTCAGGCTGAAAGCACGACGGAAAGAGTTTCTGCTCAACCCACCAAAACCCAAACTACGTAAGAGCTGAAGGAGAATGCTGCGGATGCAAGTTCTTTCTGATGAAAAAGTCGGCAGTGATTCGTGTGCTTGTCACCCGACCGAATCCATTATATTATCGTTCAACCTCACGGAAGCTCTCTGCAGCACAATGGGGTACATTTTAATCCCTGTGGTTCCTGCTTGTGTCACAAATAACATTCCCGTGTGCCTGCCTGTGGCCCACTCAGGCTGGACTCACAACAGCTTCCTCCTCCTCCTGTGGATCGTTTCCAGTTTCTGATTCTGTCGACAGAAGGAGAGGGGTTCTTCCAGCGACATTTACAGTCATTGCTCATAGTCACGTCAGAAAATATGTTGTGCATCCTCAAAATCTGATTTATTCAAGCTTGACTTTTTTTGAATGTGAGGTCGAAGATCTTTTCCTGTCTGGTCAATTTGAACACAAGTGAACCGAATTCGTTTTATTGTCCTCATGTTTTCGGTTTACGCTAATATTGCCATAGCAGTTTTAGCTCTTCCAAGCCGCTAATTTTGACATCGGCGGCTTAGGTGATCAATTTACCAAAAATCATGGTGCTTCGGTTTAAGTTAAACATCTGCGACGTCTTTAATACTCGGATATGAGTATTGTTGCCTAGTAACTGGAAAAGTAAACATGCCGACAGTGTTTCCATCATGGTTGTACTTTCTGGCCGAATGGCTGCTTCAGTCTGTTTCACAATATACACAATGCCCATTGAGTTCATTCTGTTTGCATTGCTCTGGGTGGATGCTCACTCGTTCACA
This sequence comes from Isohypsibius dastychi, assembly GCA_034696485.1. Taxonomy (NCBI): domain Eukaryota; kingdom Metazoa; phylum Tardigrada; class Eutardigrada; order Parachela; family Isohypsibiidae; genus Isohypsibius; species Isohypsibius dastychi. The sequence continues at coordinate 4,719 of JAQIWT010001042.1, read as the reverse complement.
CTGGGCAGTGGGGAAACTTGGCAGTCCACAAACGTTCAGTTTGATATTGGCGTTCAGCTTGCACGCTCGACACACGCCGATGAGTTGAGCGACGCATTCTACGTTTATCCCGCCCTGTTAGCTGCACAGTTGGATGCCTGGAAGGATTATAAAGTAAGATTCGATTACCAGATAAACTGGTATCAGATAGAGGATGACTGTGATATGGAGACAACTAAACACACGCTTGAAGCAACTAGAGGTGTGCTAGCGTTGATATCTGGAACTGGTCTTCCAGTTGAGGTCCCTCCTCCCAATCCACCACCTGTTGTGAAGTGGGCCCAACAATGGAGTGTGGTCGGAAAGAGTTATGGACCAGCCGCTCTAAAACACTTGATTATTCTGGGGCCTGCTTGCACGACTCATTTCTCAGCTGCCGCGCTGGCAACGTCATCACTCGAACTGAGGACTATGTTGGTCTCCGGGCAAGCGCATTTACTGCGGTGTACGGCGGAGACACCCGTCTCTGTGAGGACCGGCTACGATATTCACACTATGTGGTACGGTTATAACGTCGGGAAAATTGTTTTTTAGTTCGCTGCATCATAATTGTTCTGATTTGTTCGAAAAAAGACTTGGTAACAAAACTAAACAAAGCGCAATACAAGTTTTATCACAGGTTTATGCTCACATTTGGGATGGCCAAATTATACAACTGGAAAGATTTTGCCTTCATTTATGACTCTAATCAGGAAGCATACAAGACGTACTATGATGGTATGTACCGTACGTGTGCCCGGCTATAATTGCGTATCGAGCAGAAATCTTGATCCTGAATCCTGAATCTTGATCTTGATCCTCTTGATCCTGAATTGGCCTTCCACTGTAAATTCTGACCAATCAGGCATATACTACCTTATGCCCCGCCCGTCGTCACGTGGTCGAGTCAGTCACGCGTCCTGACCCAGTCTTCAAGCCAGCAACTTGTTGTTGTTTCCAAATCGGTACGTTGACACGACACGCAGTTGACTGCGTCGTATCGTCACCTCGTTTCTGGTTCTTTGTGTTCGATTGAAATGTCAGTATGTTTGATTGGGCCATACCAACTTCTAATAGCAAAGAGGATATAGGACTGAGAAATACGAAGCTGGTTGACGAGAGTGAAACGAGCGGAATGTCTAAGTGAGAGCTCACAATGAACTGAATGGCATGAAGGGGAAGCAGGGAGTTTGAAGACTTTGTGCGACAATCGCTGTTCTATTTATTTTCTCACGGAATCAGCGGCAAAAGCTCTTAGGGGTTCAAAATTTAGGCGGTCAAGGAGTGAGCAGATATCAAGAATATCGCGATCAGAAGAACGAGTGGATGTGCATTTTATTCCATTAAGCGAGAAACAAGCGAGAATGAACTCAATAATAAGCTCAACAATTTTGATTCTGTCTTATTGTTGGTAGCGCTAAAAATCCTCGTCTACGGCGGTGACGTGGAAGGCTGCGAACCGAGGATGCAGACCCCGTCTGTTCCAGGGCAAAGTTTAACGGAGTGTCCATGCACGTGGGATACAGTCAATACCACACTCGGATACAATGAGACTACTCTGAAGATCTGCCTTTCTTGTGCCGCCAAACAATCAAGAAGTAACGTGTTTTTAATTTCCCAATGTTTTGGATGCTGTGATGGTCAACAGCTAACCTACTCAATTTGTTCCCAGTAATCGTGCTCGCAGCTGGTGTGAGGCAGATCCGCGCTCTATTGATAACTGCCCAGAAACACAAAGAGTTATACCTGAACGAAGAGTTTGTTTATTTGACAACTGATGTTTATCACAAGGGCCTCGTGCGGGTGAAGGATAATCAAGCAAAGCCATGGATGCGAGGCAGGTTTGCATGCATATTATTATCATTTTGTTGACACCTTTATCTCCCGACTTCAGATGACGGGTACGATTCAGCTGTCGAAGAGGCGTTGAGCTATATGTTTGTCATCGGTCTAGAGCCTTTTGAGATCAGGTCACAATTTACTGAGCTCCAGGTCAAAGCTAAAACTCAAATCGATACTCTTCAAGCTGGCAGTGGCGGCGCTGAATGGAAACCGAAAAATGAAAAGACTAATAAACCAATAGACTACACGCTAACATACATAGCAGGAACCTACTATGATGCGGCAATGATATTAGCTGCTACTCTGCGACATGTGCGTGATGATATGGAAGTGCATCGCGAGTATTCTGCTGCAGCTCCATCTGATCCACCTTCTGGTGCGCCAACTGACAAAATGTGTCTTTCGGGATCTGGGGGATTTATGGCACAATACCCCTTAGAGAAATCAGGAAACTACGCTGCAGAGCGATGCTATCTGTATTACGTATTCAATAAGCTGGTTACGCATTTCACCCCGGCAAGTAGATTCAAAGGTGCAACCGGAAATTTTTTCATAAAAGATTCTGGTGATCGGTTGAACCAGTGGAACCTTTACGCTTTCGATGCCGTGACAAAACAATATTCGTCCGTAAGACAATTCCTGATTGAGAATGGATTTTTACTGCATAAATCGTTTTTCCAGGTTGTGGGGGTATACGACAACTCCGACGAAGCTGCAGTGCTCCAAACGTCCAAAGAGAAACCAATCCCATGGAAAACCAAAAATGGTTTGGCGCCGAAAAATAAGCCAGAGTGTGGCTACGCCAGAGAGTGTCCCGGTAAGGGTGGACTGATAGTTTTTCGAACAGTGTAGGAAATATTGAGTTTCCAGTGAACATATATGTGATCGCCGGCGGCGTCGGTGGGCCGTTACTGCTCATCGCTGCAGTGGTGATATGGCATCTGCGCAGAAAAGCAAAAATTCAGGCCAAGATTGACTACGACTGGATCGCCCCACTCCGGCAATTGGTGTTCAACAAAAAGAAGACAGCAGTTCAAGGCGTCCCCGGAGTGAACATCCCCGAGCCATCAGAGAGCGAGCACGACCGTATGCTGCGCAATTTTTTAATCAGTACCAAATGAACGCGCCTTTACCTTGCAGTTGGAAAATCGATGGGAAAATCGATGGGACAGTCAATGGGATCAATGGGCCAGTCGATGGGTGCCTCACTGGGGCAGTCGCTGGGAAACTCCGCCCATATGTCAATGTCAATGAGAAAGAGAATGTTGGCAATGAGCGATCATTTTGGCACCTGGAGCAAACAACCGGTTGTCATGAGGTGGACAAAAAGAAAGCGGGTGGTCGTCACTCCACAGGTCATCAGAGAAGTGCGCATTGTGAGGAAAATATCGCATGGCAATGTCGCACACTTTGTCGGAGGTTGTGTGGACGAAGGACATGTCTGCGTGCTTTACGAGATGTGTAACAAAGGTCCGCTTGATGTGAGTCAAGAATGCGTTTGAGAAGAATTTCTGTGAGGGGGGTGGGGGAGATTAAATATATTTAAAGATTGTCTTTTGATTTTCTAGATGATGTTTGGAACAGAGGGAAGCGTGAAGCTTGACTGGGTGATTCGCATGGCTTGGGTTAAGGATCTCGTGAATGGTACCACATTCTCTAAACGTTCTTGGAATATTACCTTCATGATTTTTTTTCTCCAAGCAATGCATTACATTCACGGTTCGCCGATCGGCTCGCACACCAGGCTGACCTCCAAATGCTGTTTTATTGACGGGCGATTTGCTTTGAAAATCACGGACTATGGCCTGCCGTCGATTTTCACCCCAACCATGTCTGAAACCTGGACGGCTAAGCGAAGTCCGCAATTCGGTAGTGAATTTTTATGGACATGCCCAGAGAGGTTACGGGCGGACACCACCGGCACGAGCGCAGTGGGAACAAAAGAGGGTGACGTCTACAGTTTTGCAATTATTCTGCAAGAGATCATTTTGAAAACAAAGCCGTACAGCATGTACCCCACGATGACATCACTAGGTTCGTTTTTCTCGGACTTTTCTAGATTTATAAGTCTTTTATGTTTTATTTCGAAGAAATCGTCGACGAAGTCCGAAAAGGCATATCGATGACTGGCCAGCCATTCAGGCCAGATATCAAAGAGTCAGACGAAATACCAGTTGGACTGCTTCCACTCTGTCACAAGTGCTGGTCGGAAGATCCCACACAGCGGCCGATGTTTGACAAGCTAAGAACGCAGGTTCGCGCTATTGCGAAAGACATGTTAGTTATCCCTTGTTCGTACTAAGGATCAAGAACCACAATTTTTGTGAGCAGGAACATGGGAGACAGCACGAATATCATGGATGTGTTTCTGCAACAAATGGAAGAGTCTGAAAATGTCCTGAAAGATACGGTCGAAGAAAAGGACAATGACCTAGTTGAGCAGAAAGAGACTAGTGACCAAGCTTATCATCTGGTATTTCCTGAGTAAGCCATCCTACTCTCGCAAATTATAGTGTTTAAAATACGGATTTTAGAACGGTTGCTGATCTGGTGATGAACAGCGAAGAAGTCGAACCATTCCTTTACGAAAATGTGACCTTACTTCGAACTGATGTACTAGGCTTCGAAACCCTGTGTGTGGAGAGCAAACCAGCTGACATCGCAAAGTTTCTGGATGACTTCTATTTCATGTTCGATGACTTGATGGCGAACTTCCTTGTCTTTGTCACAGACAAGCAAGCTGATTGTTTGTCCGTAAGCCTGGGACGCGAAAAAAAATATCCCGTCGATCCCACAACGTAGAGCATGCTCTGAACAATATTATCAGCCAATTTTTTGATCCAATATCAAATTCCTGGG
>JAQIWT010001041.1:0-12895 GCA_034696485.1 Isohypsibius dastychi | reverse complement strand
GCGAGAAATATGATCCTCCATTATGACACGTTTGAATATTTTGAATAGCGGTCAGATCAGAGTACAGTATTATTACTTGATCTGAAAAAGATAAAATTCCACATCGGTAATTCGGTATATCTCAATGATCATGCTAAAAGTACCACAATCATTTTTCACAGTCGCGTCCGTTCTTTAACCATCGCAAAACCTTTGGACAGACCGACAAAACTTACAAGGCTCACTTCTCTATTTTCCACTGTCAGAAGAATTGACATTGTTCAGGTTATTTTCATATTTTATTATTCGATTAAACATTATAGTGAGATGACCTCACACCGCAAAACCGCTGCAACCTTAATGATTTTATCTAATTCCAACTGAATGATTTATTTAATTCCAATTGATTCTCATTTTGAATAAATCTATTTCAGATTCAAAGTAAAATTGTGATTTTCCATTTCATTTGTTAGTAATCATTTGACAATTCTACTTTTTATTTCAGGTGTTACTGAACTCGATCTGACTTTATTGTCTTTCCACATCTCGAGTCCAAACAACATATCTTCAAAATGAGCATAGTTTATGTCAATGGAGCCACTCCGCATTCTTTCAACTCCCACAAATATCCCTCCAACTCCAAGGATGACGAGGAAACAGATTCGGCATTGGGAAGCTCGCATTCCAATTCGACACACTCACCTGAACTGCCCGGCTCTGGCGAGGAAAGATTTGAAGACTATGGTGCTGCCGAGGATCCCGAACCGGAACTGCTGAATCCTTTCGGAGAACGAAAACTGCCCCTGTAACTTCACAGTTGAAGTTAGGCCATTTACCGTTTCCTAATGGGGACTTTTATTTTCAGTTCAAATGCGCCGTCTTTCAACCGTACTGCCTCCGTCCGCCGCTCAGTTCGCCAACGTCCTTCACCTGCGTAAGTGGTCACGGAAATGAAACACATCTCATACCCTTTCGAAAAAAATGCAGAATCGAAAGCATCAATATTTCAGATTTGATTTCAAACAGATATCAACAAGAGTTTTGAACATGAAGTTTCATATTTTGCATCCTGAATTTTGAGAATTTGATTTTTCGAACTGCTTTTCCACTCAACTAAATCAACTCCACTTTTTTTGCAGTTCCGTCCGTCGCACCCCTTCTTTCGGACTGAATGGGTACGTTTCACTTCATCAAAGCCGTTTCTCAAAAAGCTCTTCTGAACGCTCCATTTGATTTCCAGCTCAAATTCTAAGAACTCACCCGGATCCCGCCGGCATATCATCGAAGATGGTGATCAAGATGTTGATGATGATTGGAATAGTGTCGATAGTTTCCAACGAGAAGATGATGTCTACCACTTTTCACAACAAATGGAGAAGCTCCAGAATCAAGTCGCCACTTTGATTCAAAGTCAGGCTAACCAAGAAGATAATGCCAGCAAGTTGAGACAGGACAACGCTGGATTGATTGAAAGGTCAGTTACTACTCATTACTTGAAAACGTCACCCAGCTAACCCTCCTTCAGTACTTGCTGCAGTTCTGTTTTTTTAATTACCTAACTGGTGACTCAAATACTCGCTTTTATTTTGAGCATAGAAATTTCTGGGCTTAATCAATTCTTTAAATGCTTGAAACGACGAGAACCAAGGGTGGACCGTGAATCTTTCTAACATTTTTCTTGAAATCTTTCGCAGATTTTGTTCCTTTTTCCGTTTTTGTTATTTACTGCAATGGCAACCAATAACTATTTTTTTTGGAACTGTTTGATATTCGATTCTCAGTTAACGACACAGCAGCGTAACCAGCCATAAAATGGATAAGAAGCAGACCACTCGTTGGAAGCCGATGAACGATTATGATATTTGCCGCAGTGGTTTTCAAGTTGACTTGCTTCTGATTTTAGGTGCTCACTTCTGGAAGAGCAACTGCGTGAACAGGAGTTGAAATATGAAGAGCGGCTCAAGGAAGACCACCGAAAGAACATGGATCTACTAGTAAGCAGCAATTACCAATCATGTTGTCTTCAGACTTACGAAAGGTCACCAGGTTTCTCGTATTTTGTTGCGCTCTCAAAAATGACCTGAATCTTTACCTCATTTAAATCTTTATCAATCCTATCTCACTTCGTTCAGCTTTTTGTCTTTCAATCACGATCTCAAACTTGAACTCTTTTGCAGCAGAGACTGGAGCGTGATAAATTGAATGAGCTGGAGAATCGCAACACCCGAATCGTTTCACTGGAGTCGGAAGTCAGTGACCTTCGGAATGCTTCAATGGCGCTTCAAATGCAAACGGAAAAATTCAGACTCGTGAGTTCTGTCATTTCAACAAATTTGGCACAAAATAACCTGGTATCGTTTCAGGAGAAGTCTCATTATCAGGACAAACTGAACGATGCCGAACGGCAAATGACGGAAATGACTGATGAGAATAACCGGCTCAAAGAAGCGCTAAGACGGGAACGTGAGGAGCTGGACAAGAAAGCCGCGATTCATGACCAGGTAGCGATCCATGAACCGAAAGCCTCCTGGAATTATTTCGACATATGACCTGTCCCTTTTTATCGTCAGGAATCAAATGAGCTGAAGATTGAACTGGATGACCTTAGAACATATAAAGTCGAGAACGAGAAGATGGCGTCCTTGTTTGGTGAAGCAACATCAGAAAGGGTTCGTGAGCTGGAGCTGGAAGTGCAGAGACTACAACAGGTTCGTGTTTTAGAACCGGGAGTGTTGAGAAATCTCGAGAGGTTCTCAGTTCTACGTAATGTTTCACCTTTTAGGATAACACTCGTCTGGAAGAATCGAGCCAAGACATCAGCCTGCAACTGATGAACAATCACATCGCGCAAGGACAATCTTTGCTGAAGGCCGAAATGGGAAGCCTGTTTGCAGAGTTTTCCGACTCAAATTCTTCAAAGGATGAGGTACGTCGATGTCTTTCCATGATTGATTCTCACTTCATGGTTCACCATCCGCAGATACTGGAAGCTTTCAAGGAGCAACAGGAAGTTAACCGGAAACTGAAAGCTTATTTGGATCAAGTTCTAGTCGATGTGCTTGAACGAGCCCCACAACTTCTGGAAGTCAAGAAGAAGTGAAGGCCTTTGCTTCTGGACGCCGCCGATCTCCAGGTTCTGTGTTTTTAATTCAAGTTCAGTGGTTTAGCATAATATTCGACCATCAGAATAAGTTTTTCGACGACTGCAAATGCATTTTTGTAATTTTAAATTTTACAAGCTGGAGGAACCATGGAATGAAGTATGGATAAATACATTCGGAAACGAAAGAAATTTTGGAAGAGCAAGATCTACCGGAAAGAATAGATTCGGGCAGTTTTTGATTCAAAAGTCATCGGGTAATCCATCATGGTTTTTCACTTTTGGTCAGTCTGAAATGAGATTTGAATTAGCAAGGTAAAAGCTCTGTAACTGTGACGGTACCCGATTATTCTCAAAAATGCCCTGGGTTGCATCATAAAATATCTCCAAGATCTTCGAAAGGCTTTCGTATTCTTCGTCCAAGACTGATCCCACTAACGAAAACGGCCCTTTTGAGCCGTGATCGAGATGGATGTAGCGACAAAACCTTTCGTAGCTCCAGGCTAGAAAGGCAGACCAATAGGTGTCATCGAAGTCTTTGGAAATCGCTGCATTTAGCTTCTTGCGGAGACCAGGAGTTCCTCGGATCAATGCTTGCGCGCGAATTTCTCGCGTTGTTCTGTGAACACCCAAATTCACATGCGGTCGAACACTTTGTAATGAGTTACCGTTCTGCTGTTCCAGGATCCTCTTCACTCCGAATTTTACTAAACAACATTCGGTGAACCGGGACGTGTGAAGACTCCCTTTCCAAATATTCGATCAATTGGCGGGCGGTGGTGAAAGCGCCCGTGCGGAAGACTTCCTCCGAGTGCAAAAAACCGCTGCTAGAATCCTTTCCGCCTTCCAGCTGCTCTGCTCGTTGACCACTCTGCCGAATCCCGACATCCACCATGGTAGCTGATGTGTTATTCACTGGTCTGCCATATCCGTGATTAGCCTGTAGGTGAAGAAGTAACATATCTTCAAGACTTTGATAGACATATCCTTTCCGCTTTTCGATTTTCGCAGCAAGTTCATCCAGGGAATCAATCCAACACTTGTTTGATAACCGGTTGCGGAAGTCGTCGATCTGGGATCAATTATTAAGATAGGATCTAGTCTTGTTCTGAAACATTGATCTTGTCTTACGATTTCACGGCAGAATATTCCTTCAGAGTTTCTGGCGAAACTCAGTTGCTCCGTTCTTGAGCATAAAAACGAGAACGCCTGCGTGACTGCTCCTGTGCGGATGAATGTTTGCAGTTTGAGATTCACGACAAGAAGGTTCGCTTGGTTGGCTACTTTCGCGAGCAAGATACTGCTGAAGTGATGATCTTCCTGGAAATATTGATAATTTGTTTACAGATTACCCTAACCGTCCGAATAAAACTCACAAGCTTCAGAGCTAGCGATGCAGCAAACGCGGTTGCTTTTGGCGTAAAAATGCTGCGTCGTCCGAAACATTCTTTCAAAAATTCCAGAGAGTTATGATCGCCCTAAAGAGATTTGGTTGCAAGAACTTCGATAAAAAACATTTCATGAAACTCACGACGTAATAACATGAAGCTGCCAAAATAACCAGAGCTTCTTTTGGCAAAACTCTTGAATCCCCAGCATACTTTTTCAGTACTCTGAGTACTTCCGCATATTGAGCGTCTTTGTACAACAAATCTGCCACCACCAATGTCGAGCGTTGGTCATTCTGGATGTTCTGTAATAACGCCTGTTTCACAAATATACGGGAATGCTTGACGGTTCCCATTCTTACCTCATCCCATAGCATCGTGGCGAGACGCGTGCGATTGTTCCGGTAACAGGCGTTTACAAGTAACTTTACGGCATCTCTACGGCTCCGATTATCTCCGCGCTGCTCCTCCAACCTTCTGTCGATCAAACTGGTAAAACGTAAGTCATGGAACGCTCCGTCCTGGGTTTTACCTCTGGCACAATTTTGCACTAATGATGTCATCCTGTTCAGTTTCACTTGCGTAGATACTATTGACGCAATCAGAAACTAATATTCCATCAGGAGAATCAACTAGTCGCAAACTTCGAACGCGGATCAGATCTATGAATGAACCCAGACAAACACGAAGTACTCGAAAATGCTTTATTTACACCGGAGAATATCAATCCGAAATATGGTTTCATACCTTTATTTTTGCGGGCATCCTTCAGCAAATCATCTGAAATCACTCCAATCTCTCTCGAAGTATAGAAAGATCTGAGATTAGCAAGCAAGATATTCGGTGGCTGGGAAATGACCGATGAATACGACAGAATTTCCGGCAATCCAGAAGCAACAGAGTAAACATCTATAGACCTTACTGATGAAATCTTCCTCAGGATAGACATTTTCGAAAAGAGGATAATTTCTGAAACGTCTCGATTGAGCTTCGGCTTTGTTTTTTCGGGACAATCAATTTGATTGGTTTTATTTGACGCAGCATACGGCCTGTGCCGAACCACCGAGGTGTCGAAGATTACTAGTACCACATGGTAGTCTAACCTACTGGATGCAGTACGTCTCCGCCAAAAAGAACTGCCCACTTCACCCTATCGATTGACTGAGTGAAGACGCCCAAGTGGGTAGTTCTTTTTGGCGGGAACGTACTAGTATCGGCTCGCATTCACAATCTCGAAACACTCCGATGAAACTCGTGGCACAGGACGGTAAATATTTGTCCACCCCCCCCCCTCCCCCCAAGGGGGGGGGGGGGGGCACAGTCCGTCTATCCAATAAGGAGCTAGGGAAATCTAATCGTTAAAACTTTCGAAAAGGTAATCCCATTGGTCGGTTGGTCGGACCCCCAATGGTAACCAAGGCTGAAGCAACGCCTCCCAAATATACCCATAGACTTATATGTTGAAAAGTTTTAAAAGTTTTTACCCGACCCCCTGGGCTTCCTTATTCGTCCCTCGCCTGCGTTAAGCAAGATACGCTACCTTAAACGACGTACGTAACCAGAATGACGTACGTACCCAAAATTACGTCCGTACCCAAGAAGACGTGGGTACGTACCCAGAATGACCTATGTACCCAGAATGACGTACGTACCCAGAATGGCGTACGTATCCAAAATTACGTGCGTACGTACTCAAAATGACGTACGTACCCAAAATTACGTACGTATACAAAAAGACGTGCGTACGTACCCAGAATGACGCACTTACACAAAAAGACGTGCGTACGTACCCAGAATGACGTACGTACCCAAAAAGACGTGCGTACGTACCCAGAATGACGTACGTACCCTAAATTACGTACGTACCCAGAATGACGTACGTGCCCGAAATGACGTACGTACCCAAAAAGACAGGCGTACGTACCCAGAATGACGTACGTACCCACAATTAAGTACGCATACGAAAACACGTGCGTACGTACTTAGAATGACGTACGTACCCAAAATAACGTACGTTCCCAAAAAACGTACGTACCTACCCAGAATGACGTACGTACCCACAATTGAGCACGTATACGAAAACACGTGCGTACGTACCCAGAATGACGTACGAACCCAAAATAACGTACGTTCCCAAAAAAACGTGCGTACCTACCCAGAATGACGTACGTACCCAAAATTACGCACGTACACGAAACGACCGGAAGTGATGAAAACAACCGGAAGTTCCAAAAACAACATGATGCTCAGAAAACGGGCCACTGAATGAGAGATAAACTCAGGGTGGACATGATAATCGGACGTATGTCAGATTATAAGGATAAATTCTATTATTACGCAGGTATATTTGCAAGTTATATCTACTGTATTCTTGAAAAAGTGATTTGAGGAGGAATGCCGATGCCATTATTGTTGGTCATCATTTGACACACCATTTAGTGGGGGAACTTCAGTGCAAATGCGAATTCAGAAATTTTGCGTAACTTCATTCAACAACCAGATACGAATTCTAAAAAAATGCCATTCTGGAGCTATGCCACACGTCAGAATATCTTTATAGTGGGTGAATGGGATGGGAACGGCATTCCTTTTCCGGCTGGGTTATGGTACCGAAGGTCCTTGACCGGTTATTTATCAAAGGTATACGTAGTACACGAAAGTTGATCCTGCCTCAGAGCTCGTGGATAAATTTTGGTCTAATCCGTCTCGTCTTGCCTATTCCGATGAGATTTGAAATTTGTAATCACCGAATTACAGGTAGTAGTAAGTAAAAGTAAGAGTAGATGTTGCATACCCACCCCTCATTTTACGTCGACTACACGAGGTAAGCCCCTACCCTGGAATTCCACCACTGTTCGAGTTGTTTTCGAAATAATTTGGAAGTTGGATGTGCTGATTTTGACCATTTCTTACTCGAAGCAATGGTTCCCACAGGACGCCTGTTCTCTTTCCTTTTTTCTCGATCTTCCAGGAGACCATCGGGTAAGCTTCTGCCTGCTATCCTACAGCTTTGGCTCGAATAATATGTGTAGAAATATCTGTTTGGCTTGGTTCGGAATATTCTCGCGTTTCTAGTGTTGGCTGGCCGAAACTATGCTTTTAATCCAAATGTTCGCCATTCGGGAAGCATGTCATTTGGGAAACGGGATCGACTGATCTACGGAATAGATGAGTTGATCAACACGGAGGGAATACCTTGGCTGACGCAAGAGAGAATCAAGGAATTTGGCAACAAGATTGGATTTCCGTGTGTCTTTAGTCCCATCACCGTGTAGTACATGAATAACAGTGTGTTTATCTTTTTTCAGTGTTCATGACTGCAAGATTTTCAAGTACGCTCTTTCCGTAAATCCAGACTCGAATGAGCGCTCTTGGAATGTTGATTTGCGTGATATCGGAACGGATGCTTTGCGCCTTGTTCTGGCCGATTATTTTTCCCAATTGAGGTGCTTCACTTTTTCCCGGAATCTTATATGAATCATCTGTGCATTATGTGTATGACGTGGTTGCTTTCAGATATTATTCGGAAACGAAGTCTGAATCTGTTTCTGCTGCGAATCGCGTACTCCGCACTCATTCTGCATTTCGTCGGTTTGCGTTACAAATGAACCTGCAGGAATATTTGATTTACGACGACAAGCCCTCTCTGAAAACGCAACCTGATGATCTTAAGTTAAACAAGGAATGCAGTCAGGTATGAAATCTTGATGTTTCCAAAATTCAGTCGTAGAACGGTGAGGATTTTGTTGCTCTAGATGAGCAGACTTGAAACTCCGTTATCGGTGAATAGTGAGCTGTTGTTGCACAATGTCAGTCTGTCTGTGGCTGGAGCGATATATCTTGATTCAGCCGATACGGCGGAAGTTCGGTCGATATTCTTCCCCTTTCTTGGAGACGTTCTTGGTGAGTGATACTCTATCATCTAGAATAAAAAATTCACCACCAGCTTGTCCCGTTTCCAGTTGTTACGAAATTACTTTGTTATAAAAAAATCGGTCAACACTTAATTCTGATACAAATGAACGAAAAACCTATGAATCTATCCTCTAGCAGAACTTGATTACTGTGCGGTTTGGAGCTTTTTTAAGGCGACCCGGTTTTCTTTTTGGAAACAGATTACCGATTATATTTATTTTGAAATATCTGTCTAATCTAAATACAACATTCTTTTTCTTCTCACTTTCCGATTTTTGTTTATATTAAATTTGAATTCGAGGCGGAATGATTAATCAAAATAACACTGTAAAAATCTTACCAGAAATAATTGTGTTATATTGTGTATTCATTTGGATATTTCAAAGTCGATTTAGTTTTCGTATATATGGGTTGAAGGATTTCATCGACTAAAAATATTGAAATTGATCATGTTTATGGCTAAAGTTTGTGTTCTTGCTTGATAAATTAGATATGTATTGACGATGTACATTTCAGAAAAGGAGAAGAGAGCGACCATGGCAAAATTGGGGATCAGTTATGAGGATACCACTCCGGAAGCATTCGAAAGATGGATAGTCAATAGTTACGCTGAACAGTATGGTGATGACATCGTTGGATTGATGAGAGCTTTGAAATAACCTGGTCAACAAGTGGCACTTTTTACGACATCCCTAATTTTCTGATCATTTTCTCATTGTTTTGGTAGTTAAGTCAGTGATAATTTTTCCACACTATCTTCTCAATAATTATTGTTCAGAAGGAGATAATATTTTATATGGTAGTTATGATATTGACACTGTACAGTACATGCGTGTAATATGTTGTAATAGATGTTGTAGCATAACTACATTGACTGATCTAAGTTTCCGTGGGTTTCAGTACTGAAGCAGTTTTCACTTCCGATCCAGATTATCCTGCTTATCGTTCGGCGTTTGTTTCGTTAAATTCCGCGGCGGCGTTTGACCATTGTTTTTGCGGGTGAATGAGTGTGAACTTCAGAATTCTACGGTTTCTGCAAAGTCACCAGACGTTGAGGTGTCTATCACTTCTTCATTTCTTGTTCGCATTTTATTGATGGCCGATCGTCGTTTGAATCGAGCAGTAGCACGTCTGCGGTATTTTTAACAGCTTCAAGAATATCCCTTCCAGATCAAAGATGACTGGGATAATGATTCTGCATTAGGAAGCTCGCATTCCAATCCGACTCATCTGAACATCCGGGCCTGGAGGAGGAAAGATTCAAATATTATGGAGCTGCCGAAGATCGTGAACCGGAACAGCCTTGTTTCTTATAAATTTTGGTACACACAGTATTAACAAGAAAGTTTCGAAAATGTAGCTTCATGTTTTGCATTCGAAAACCTTTCAATTTGACTTTTCGAACTATTTCACTCAAAAATCAACTCGCCACTGTTTGCAGTTCCATGCGCCGCACTTCTTCTTTCGGAGTGAATGAATACGTTCCTCTTCACCAACTCCCTTTCTTGGAAAAGTCTTGTAAGCGGTCCATTTGTTTTCCAGCTCAGATTCTCAAAACTCACCCGGATCCCGCCGGCATATTATCGAAGACGGTGATCAAGATGATGATGATGATGATTGGAACAGCGGGGACAGTTTCCAGCAAGATGGTGTCTACCACAGAACAAATGGACAAGCACTGTACCAAGTCCCCAATTCGATTTGAGGTCAAGCCAACCAAGAAGAAATGTTAGCAAGTTACGACAGGACAGTGCCGGACTAATTGAAAGGTCAGTTACCACTCATGACCGAGGTGCTTAATTCAACCATCCTACCTTGTTTGAAACTTGCTGTAGTTCTCTCTTTTTTTTAATTCATTGGTTGCTGAAAAATCACCATCGTTCACTACATAGCGAGTAAAAAAACTTTCTGGGCTTGGCCAGTTCTTAAAAAATTGTGCCATACAAACGGAGGGAACCAGGTCTATCGCGAATCGTTGTGAATCCGAGCTGGAATTAGAAATGCAGAGACCACAACAGGTTCGTGAACTGTAAAATCGAAAGTGTGGAGAGATCCCGAAAGATGTTCAGTCTAACGAAATATTTCGCCTTTTAGGATAACAAGGATCTGGGTTGAAATATATATGTATGCAAGTGCCCTCCAGCTCCAATGATGACAAGGAAACTGATTTGGCACTAGGAAGCTCGCATTCCAATTCGACGCACTCACCTGAACTCCCCGGCTCAGGGGAGGAAAGATTTGAAGACTATGGTGCTGCCGAGGATCCCGAACGGAAACTGCTGAATCCTTTTGGAGACCGGAAACTGCCCCTGTGAATTAACAGTCAAAGTTAGCCATTTCGAATTGATCTTGACGGGGATTTTTATTTTCAGTTCAAATGCGCCGTCTTTCAACCGCACTGCCTCCGTCCGCCGCTCAGTTCGCCATCGTCCTTCACCTGCGTAAGTGGCCACGGAAATGAAACAAATCTCATGACCTTCTAGTAAAAAAGCAAAATATTGGAAGCATCTCGAATCTTTATCGATTTTTTATTTTTTTGCTATCTTATTTATTTATTGTTACGTATTGTTATTTTGGTTTTATTGAATTCAGTGAGAAGTCAGCAAGTGATCTGGACTTTTCAATATTAATCAAGATTATAGTTTATTTCAATAAGATGCGATGTATCATTTTGCAACCTTAAATTCAACAATCGGATTTCCCAGACTTCTTTTTAACTCAACTGAATCAGCTCCATTTTTTTGCAGTTCTGTCCGTCGCACCCCTTCTTTCGGATTGAATGGGTACGATTTACTTGACCGCATCCGTTTCTCACGAAGATCTCTTTAAAACGGTGCATTTGCTTTCCAGCTCAAATTCTAAGAACTCACCCGGATCCCGCCGGCATATTATCGAAGATGGCGATCAAGATGTTGATGATGATTCGAATAGTGTCGATAGTTTCCAACGAGAAGATGATGTCTACCACTTTTCACAACAAATGGAGAAGCTCCAGAATCAAGTTGCCACTTTGATTCAAAGTCAGGCTAACCAAGAAGACAATGCCAGCAAGTTACGACAGGACAACGCTGGACTTATTGAAAGGTCAGCTACTGCTAACTACCAGAGGCTTGAGTTTAATCATCTTACCTTGTTTAGTACTTGTTGCAGTTCTTTGTTATCTTAATTTAGCGGTTTCCCAAATCTTGGTATCAGTTACTCGTGATTAAAGGTAGTCTCTCGGCTTGATAAATTCTTGAGATGCTACTGTCAAACGATGAGAACCCAGGTCCACCGTGAATTCTTCTGGATTATTTTTTGAATATTCTTTCTCAGATCTATTTGTTCTTATCTTTGTTTTCATTATTTTAGAATTTGGGCTAATCAAATTTTGAAATGAGTTGATGTTCGATTCTCGGTCAGAGGCATGACGAAGATAACCATCCGTGGATTTGACAAGGGCAGGCTCCTTGGTGGAAGGCTGATAACCGATCACGTTATTTGCTGCTGCAGTTTTAATTTGACTGGCTTGATTTTAGGTGTTCACTTCTGGAAGAACAATTGCGTGAACAGGAGCTGAAGTACGAAGAGAGGCTCAAGGAAGATCATCGAAAGAACATGGAACTACTAGTAAGCAGTAATTACAGTTCATTATTCGTTCGGACTGACGAAAGGTCACCAACTTTTCCTTATTTTGCTTGGCTTCTGAAAATGACGCGAATGTTTGACCCATCTCAATCTTTATCTATCCTTATCTCGTTTTATTCAGCTTTATGTTTTTTCAAACACTGTTTTAAATTTGTTTCTTTTGCAGCAAAGGCTTGAGCGTGATAAATTGAATGAGCTGGAAAATCGCAACACCCGAATCGCTGCACTAGAGTCGGAAGTCAGCGACCTTCGCAATGCTTCAATGGCGCTTCAAATGCAAACGGAAAAATTCAGACTTGTAAGTTGTGATATTTTAACGAAAGTTCCACACTTGAATGTAATCTGGTTTCGTTTCAGGAGAAGTCTCATTACCAGGACAAACTGAACGATTCCGAACGGCAAATGACGGAACTGGCTGATGAAAATAATCGGCTCAAAGAAGCGCTAAGGCGGGAACGTGAAGAGCTCGACAAAAAAGCCGCGACCCATGACCAGGTAACGATCCATGAACCGAAAACCTCCTGGAATTATTTCGACATATGACCTGTCCCTTTCTATCATCAGGAAGCAAATGAACTGAAGAACGAACTGGATGACCTCAGGTTACATAAAATCGAGAGCGAGAAGATGGCATCCATGTTTGGTGAAGCCACATCAGAAAGGGTTCGCGAGCTGGAACTGGAAGTGCAGAGACTACAACAGGTTCGTGAAGTGGAAGTGTTGAGAAAGCTCAAAGAAGAAGAAAACATTCGGCTTTTAGGACAACACTCGTCTGGAAGAATCGAGCCAAGATATCAGTCTGCAACTTACCCTAGTAAATTTTCATCATGTGAACAGATATCTATTCACACGAAGATTCGGACATTTTCCAGGACACATTTGTCCG
>JAQIWT010001040.1:0-12896 GCA_034696485.1 Isohypsibius dastychi | reverse complement strand
TCGAACCGGAAACGAGCGTCCTCAATCATCCGGAAGTCGAATTTCGTCAGATTCTGGTAAGCTTCGTGCCTCATTTGATTGCCAATATTCTGAATTAAAATTATTTCAGGTCTTCCTGAACACAGAAAGACTCATGAGGAAGCCATGGACCAGGACGAAGGTAACATACCTCTCAAATAACCAGGTCTCTTCTTTTTGGTGAATTCTTCTCACCCAAATGTTTTTCTATTCTTCAGCTGCAGCGGAATTTAGCGCAGACGAAGATCCCCAACCAACTCCGCAGAAGACCCGGACTGGAGTGATTCAGTTTGGTGCCAGGTCCACTTTGCCACTTGCAAGCCAGATTCCATCGACTTCCGGTAAGCAAGAAAACCCAGACCTCACTGTATTGATCATCTGGTAATTTTGCTTTCCATTTCAGCCCCATCTAGAAACAACAAAAGGCGATCCAGAACTTCAACCCAGCGGGAAGGTGAGCATTTCCCACAAATATTTCTTGCTTTCTCAACATTGTCATGCTGTCATTTTTCGGTGTTTCAGCTGAACCTCAAGCCGGAAGTTCCAAACGTCTTCGTGCATCGTCGCCACACAGTGATGTTATCCCACGAAAAGTCCTCCCGACAGAAAAAGCAGCTCCACCAACGCGTGAACCAAGTCCGGAATTTGGTGAGGGTGGCCTGATAACATGTAAAACATCACGAAATAAACTTTCCTGTTTTAATTTCAGTCTACCGCCCACCTCAACCAGCTCCCAAACAATTCCACATTCTTCTTGAGGATGGCGATCCTCGAATTCGTAAATTCCCTTCAAGCGACAAACCTGCCATCCTCGATGATGAAGAAGATGACGATGACGCCTCGGTTCACTCGGACGATTCTTTGAGTTAGTTTTTCTTCTCTCTCAGCCTGTAAAAAACAAATTCTATTCAATAACAATCTTTTGCATAAAATCCGTTAAAATTTAAAAAATATCGAATAAAAAAACTTTTGTTTCCTTTAGCTGATTCTTCGTATGAACTTGATGAAGAAGAAGAATACGAGTTCCAAAAAATCTACGCTCCAGAAGAGAATGCCAGAGTCTCCGTGAACACGGTTGTGAAAGGCCTCAAGTACCGCGCCACGTTTGATGAGTGGGAGGGAGACCAGATTGGGGATCCACGCTTCCTTGCCGCTCCCGGAGATTCCGATCGTGTGCTCGACGTCCCCCTCCAAAATGTCGAGAAAACACAGGCTCTAGTGAAATACCGGGATTTACTGAAACCATTTCGTGTTGGTAAGTGAGATATTTTATCTCATATCAAATGACCTCTCGTTTCCGGTTTAATCTCTTCGCATTATTTCGCTTAATAATTCTTTTGCGTTAGTCTTCATTTCATTACAGTCATTTAATGAATTTCCTTTTCGGTTTCCGCCACTAAATAATCTACTCTCCTTTGTTGTTTCGTTACTTTTCAAATTGTCTATCCTGAAAAACCCCTCACGCGTTCTCCCTTTGCAGCCCACTTCAAGACCGTGTCACCTCACCTCTTTCATTTTACCCAGCCTCGTGATGCGAATTATGTTCTGCGAGATACCGACTTTGACCACGTCGAGGAACTGGCCGCCTCTTTCCGCAACGAGCCTGAAGACTTCCCCGTCGTTGTGTTTATCGAACCGGAAGAAGCGGAGAACTTCAAGAAGATGTTATCCAACAACGAGCCCGAGATTGAAAAGGCTTTCATTGCGGCTAACCTGTCCTTCCAAGTTTTAGACGGCTGGCATCGTCTTCTCGCAGTCGCAATGGCATTCGGGAATTTAGATAACCTCGAAGATTTCGGCATCATCATCCACGTTCTACAGCGTCCTCCTGTAGATTTGGCGGTCATCTATTCCGTGGCTCGAAATGACGTGAGTAAAAAACAGGTTTCGAGCAAAAATCTTACTTTTTCAAACTTCTTCATTTCTTTGCAGCTCACTCAAGCCCACATCCGGGATCCAGTTTCCTATGGAGAGCTGATTAAGCTAGCTCAGAAGCTGCTTCTTCGTCGGTATGCCATCATGTACAAGAACGGTGTTTACTCTGCAAAAAAGAAACACCCCGCTCCAGTTTCGTATGACAAGGTCGACGAGAAATTCCTCATGAAGCTGGTGCCAATTTGCTTCGGTCGGAAATCCAAACTGTGGGCTGAATTCTCAAAAGACGTCGTCAAACTCATGCCGAATGACGTCCAAAAGTTGTTTGAAGTGAGCATCGTTCTTTGCAAATGCGAGTCCACAAATAATTTCACATTCACCTTTTAGGACCAAGCAATGACTTGCTGGAGAACACGATGTGGATTCCTCCGAGTTTGGGCTTTCTCAGCGCCGGCCCAGCTCGACAAACTTGATGCATTCTGTCGGAAGTCGCGTCGCGGTGGGTTTGCCAATGATCCCAAGCCATCTCCAGCTCGTCTCATGGAACTGAAGAAGGGAATGACATGTACGGAAATCATGATGGCAGGAGGTTCAGCTCTACGAACTTCAAACCTCGTTCTTTGCAAGGAAACTATGAAGCGAGTTTCCCTCTGTTTGGATATCGACTCCCGTCTTCCATTTGAACGGTGAGCTCATTTTTCATCTGGTTCTCCTGAAAGACAAACATTTTTTTAAAAAACGATTAGTTTGTTTTCTCTCACCATCTCACCTTTGTCTTTTTCAGGTATTATGTAAAACACAAAGACAACATCGACCGAGGAAAGATGTCTGTCAATCGGCAAAACAACCTCATGATGGACGTCATGTTGATGCAAGAGAGAGCGGATACATTCGCCAAGGATCATCCGGAGATCGACCCGGAGCTCCTGGACACCTTGGTCAAGATGGACGGTTTTGACGAGCCCGAGCCGCCGGAGGTTTCAGCCAAGCGGAGATCTTCTCGGGTCCGGAATGTCGCCGCAAAGCTGGGTAACCTGAAAGACTCCAAAGAAGTGCGCAAGAAAAAGAAGTACGATATTGAGGATATTGAGTTTCCAGACATCCCAACTTTCGATCAGCTGCTTGGTCCTCCAGCGCCTTCTCATCGCCGTTCTCCTTCTCCAGATATCCCAGTCGTCATGCCAAGTAAGCAGCGTCCTCATCGGAAGTCGTCCACCTCTGAAAAGGAACTGATGACAGAAGTTCAAGTTCACCAGCTTCCCCCAGAAGACGAACTTCTTCACAAAGATGATAAAGCCTACATCGAACCCATCGGAGAATGGTTTACCACACCGGACGACCGCAAGATAATGGCGCTAAACTCAGTAAAGGAGATGAATATCTACACCGACTACCAAAGTATCTTCGCCACGGTGTTGACGGTTTTTCCTGCTCTGGAGGAAAAACTTGCCGCCATCTCCACCGACTTTGCCCATCTTCTGCGAGTCTTGCTGGTAAGCAGGGGTTTGGCATTTTATCAAACTATCTTTCTTATCTCCATTCGCACTATTGCAGGAGAGATATCCCATTAACGTCGGCGACCCAGAGATGGCGAAGCTTTTCTTCGAGAAAGCCCTCCCGAAATTTCTCGCTTCAATTCCTAAGCAGGCCGGATCGGTGAAAGTCGGGACCTCTGGAATCCAGCAGAAGCCAGCGGAAGCTGAAACAACCAAGCCGGCGGACTTGTATGGCGGTGCCTACAACAATAAGTACACCCGCCTCAACTATCTTCCTCGACCCTCAAACTTCCTGCTCCTACAACGAACTCTGGAAAAGATGAAAGAAAAGAAGTTGCAAAAGGAGCAAGCCAAAAGTCAGCCAAAGATTCGCGGACGTCCAAAGGGAAAGAAAGATTCGAAGAAGCGTGCACCAAAAGGCTCGAAACCCAAGAAAGCTCGGGATGTCTCACCTGAGGAATCGGTCGGATCATGGGAGACTGGAGAAATCAGTGATGATGAATGAAGTAGATTATTTTGAATGCCATTTTTACCTTTTTCACTCGAGACAGTCTCTATCTTACGTTTCTTCTTAGAAAATATCTCGAACGAGTCATGTTTTTTGGTTTTTATCTCACACTGTGAAGGTTATTGTTTTTTATGAAGGCTAATCAAGAATGCGTTTTTCGGCGCAGGAGTTGAGGTGTTTTGCAAAACACGGTAACTTCGCTCAACCGGATAAACAATTGGAAAAGCTGGCGGTTTGATTAAACCCTCATTCAAGTTTCCAATCTTTACACTAAAAGAAACAAACAGAGCGCAAACGGGAAGACAAATGTTCAAGTCTGAATCTGAATCTCCAAACTGATACGCCTCATCACCACGAATATCCTGGATGCAAGCCTTTTTAAAGCAACGTCGGCATCGAGCAGACGACCCCTAGATTAACGGTTCATAGTGTTTTTCAAAGTAACATTTCTAACAACGTAGAGGTCACTCACCAATGGAAGATGCTCTTTATACCATTCGGGATGTTGCGGATACCAAGTTGTTAGTTTTCCACGCAGCACTGACCAATGATATTCCCACTCGCACTCTTTCTTGACAATATCTCGTAGTCCCGGATACGCTCCAACCAGAGCATCTGGCTTATTCAAGGTTTCGAAAATCAGCTGGAGTCGGAATTGAAGTCGCGAGAATCCCATTTGGCGCACCAAATAGAAAGCGGTCTAAAAAATATTTCTCATTAGGTCACTTGATATTGCTGAAATGCCATCAGAGTGAAACTTACGTGGAAATCCAAACTATCAATCCAAGCCATCAGATAATTTGCACGCTTTTCGATAAATTCATTTGCGTCGCGGCATGTCATTCTCGCGTTCATCGCCTCATCTGGTCGGGCACAGGCCGTAATGAAACTATTCGCCGCTCCAATACGAACAAGAAACGCCGAAAACTGTCGGATTTTCTCGCATCCCCACTCCAACGACATGATGAGTTCTTGGCAAATTATTCCGCAGTATGTGTCGTCCACCCTTATGCAAAAAAGGTCATCTTTCAAACTCTAAAGTTAATCGAAAATGTGTAACTTACCAATGCTCGATACCAAAGCAATTTGCAGCATAGTTCAGCAATTCAATGAACATCATCTCCTCCCGGGAAAGCACCAGAGATGTCGCAGCAAAAAAATGGTAGGCCCCAATTTTCCGGAAAAACCAAAGTTCCACAGTAAGCGGAGGTGTTCCAACCGTGTTGACTGCACAATTATCTAAGAGAGCCATCAATTCACTAAGATGCTCAAGAATATGCTGGAGATCCCCCAGTTGAGGAAAAGAAGACGGAATCGCATGTGGATAACCGTCGCAACTGAGAAAAGAAAGTAGAAACAAGTTAATCTCTACTTAACATCAGACTTAAAGTCCAACAGTTTTCTCACCGGCAGAATGGACATATTTTCAAACAAGCCCGCAGAACCGCATGACACTCCAAACAGAAGGGTTGTTTACAACAGCTCGTTATCTGTAAGACAATCGCGCTTGTTATCATCGCTCAAATCGTATGTGAAAGCAGCTTACCGCGTGCTGTTTCCAGTTCGAGTTCATGCAAACACCACATCTAAAAGTGAGGAGCGTATTCTGCAATAGTTCTTTCTATCATTTCAAGATGGTTCATTTGAAACATTTTTTCCTCACCTTCAATTCCCGGGTAAGATTGGATCGCTTCGTCAACTTCAGCGGGCCGCCCTTCCCACGGCGTAGAATCGACAACATCTCCCAACAGATTAGCCACCTCCGGCCAAGGCGCACTCAAATCAGTTCGCTCCTGAGCCCGGACGTTTGCGAAAAAGCACTCAGCGTACGCGAGGAGATGTTCACGGAGCGGGTCGTCTTTCTTCCGCCACTGGGATATCTCACCTCCGCAATGGAAGCACTTTACTTTATCTCCCTCTCCGGTGTAGTAGAATCCGGCACCGCTCAACTGTTTTGGCGTTTGCTGGAGCTGCTTTGGCCAATTGCTGAAAGTCTTGATCCTTTCCGCGGCGCTGCTTTTACCCCAAATGACCTCGACAATTGGACGGCTGTAATCGAGTGCGTCCTGGATGCTGAGACGGAAACCCTCCCGAATCGTTCCGCAAATCGGGTTGGATGATACGTGGTTGGCCACCAAATCTCCCGTGTAGTCAAAGTCAGAAGGATCGGTGTGCGGTGCGGCCAGTCCGCAATAGAAGCAGGTGATATATCCCGGCGTGAGAGAAACAAACCCAGCAGAAGCCACTCGATTTACCGGGAAAGCAGCCCAATTTGAGTTACGGAAAGATGCGACTCGACGTGAACGGCTGGAGAAATACGGGTAAACTACAGCATTTGACATTCTTCCCAACAAAACAAATTATACTTCTACCGGTCTTCTTATATATCACTGTTTTCTTTCAGATGTACAATGCTGAAAGGTGTCTTGCCATCTACTACTCAAGCCAACTCGTTATCTTGATTGTTTGGCAACATTCAAGGTGCCGACCGTGAAATATGAGTTGCCAGACCATTATCTCAACTGATTTGGCAACTTAACGAAACCCTAACACATATGCCAAGAAACCCACGGTAATCGCCGGCCTGGATTTCGGGTCCTATTTAATCAACGAGTATCTCTCACATTTCACTTTTTCTTCTTCACGCAGCAGACATGGACGCCCCAAGCACCTCCAAACCTGACTTATCAACCACCGTTTACGTTAACCAGGCAGACGCGGCTGATAGTATGTGCCAGCGACTGATGGAAAACACCAAGTTTGGCGCTGTGGTAAGATGCCGGCGTGTCCGAGTGGTTTAACTGTAGTTTCTCTGAATTCAACTGACCAAAGTTCAAAATCTAGTCCCGCTCTGACATTTTTTCCTTCTTATTCAACTAGGTTCAGGACGAGGACAATTTCTTCTTCGTCGCCGTTAGCACCTACCACCCCAAACCTCGCCTTGACCTGCGCCTGGTCAAATATGACTCCGATGAGACCCTCCACCCCACCCGGTATGGGTTCCACATGAATTTATCCCGGATCGAAGACTTCACCACCGCAATCCTAAAGGTCAAAGAAGAATGGGACAAAAGCAACATCCAGTCGGGAGCAGTGGACAACCCTAACGATCCATTTGCTTCACTCAAAGCTCGAGCTAAAAGTTTCAGCCGACAGAAATCGCAATGGTCAAAATCCAAAAATTAACTGGGAAAACCATGTTACTTTTTTCACCAGTTTATTCTTGTTTTTTCTCTCACCAAAAAAAGCGAATAAAAAACAAAAAAAGAAACACCTAAGATGACGATGATGAATCTTTGATCTTTTTCTTTCTACGCTTCTTTCCGGCAACCTTGACCGGCAGGGCTGGCATCTGATCAACGGGTACGAGAAAGTAGACTTTCATTTCAAGGTCATCAATTACATAGACAATTTGGTGTGGATAGCCGTTGTTTTCACTGAAGAAGTTCGTTCGCATCCGAAGGCGCCAATCCGTAGTTGGTTTGAAATCCAGGAGTAAATAACCGTAAGTGGACGATGTTGCCTTTTTATAGGCCTCCATAAACAGCCTCGATGCTGATGGAAACATTTGACTTCCGAGCATGCTAATCTGTCGCATATCCCTCGGCTGCTTCCACAGCACCAGATAATGCGCGTTAAGTGAAATGGTTCGCATGTAGCTTGATGCGTAGAAGACATTTTGAACGGTCAGGATAACTGAACGATTCAAATGATGGGTTCCGCGGGTAAATAGACTAACGACTGTTTCACTAATGTTTTGCATTTGATCGTCTAATACAATCAAGGTCGGTTCGTTTATGTCAGAGAAGCTTTCATCCACTATGTCTTCCGGGATATTTTGAATGAATTCAACATTTTCAATACATGAACGCAGCTCTTCTTTAATGGCAGTCTCGTAGCTGTATATCCAAATTATTCTCGACGGCCAAGGGTTTATTCGCTGTTCAAGTAAAAGCTTGACAACCCAGTGGGTCTTACCCCCCTGACTTGTCGCGCTGCAGATGAGATTAAAAGGGTGAACGAGAAAATCCGCTTCACAGGTCACAGAATCCATAAGGAACAGTTGAAAAGTTATTATTCTCCAAAACAGCGCGCTTATCAAATGTATAGCGAAAAATCTTTGAGGATGGCGTTGAGAGAACGGAGAAACTGCCTTTTATACGAATAATTCTAAACGGGTTGAAGATCCTTTCCACGTAGGAATGGTCGAAAACCATCCTCTTCAGCGTTTCCATAACGAAGACATCCTTATTAGACATATTGATTGGGATGCCCTTATGCTTGAACACCATATCCGCCAGGTTTGTCAGATAACAATAGCTCTTAGGGCCGCCAGATGCCCACACGGTGATGTATTCGCCTTTACGGAGTTCGTCCTTGAATTCACCTTCAAAAATACAAAAAATACAATTTTTTATCTATTTTTTGGATCTTATGTCTGCTAGACATACCGAGACAGTCGCCAGTGGGAATTGAAGGTTCGCCAGTGCGCTCAACAGCGATTACACAGTCCGTGTCGACGTAAAGAAGTCGCTCGGGCCCAACGATGTCCATTGCTCGGTAGAGGCGAATGCGAGAATAGGACGTCACAAATGCGGCGACCACAATATTTCCGAAAACGTCGAAGGCGTCAAGTTCGTTCTCGCAAGTATATTGCACTTGCATGCAATCCTCGTCGAGTAAATTCAACCAACTTATATTGTACTGACCCGAAAAGAAAATCTGGTGAAACTTTACGGGATCGGTCAGGTATTCAAACTTGGTCTTATTCGGACGCATAGCCAGTCTTCCCCACAAACAGTTCAGTAGCAGTTTCGCGATCATTCTGAGGGCGGGGTTGTCCGTAATTTCATCCTCCATTAGAATCACTCCATCACGAGCTTTCAGCGTTTCCAGGTGCGTCACATGTGATGTCCCCTCAGGCCATCCGCTATTTGCCACCTTGATTTTAAAGAGTGCCCTGATCATCTCCGCGAAAATGCTGTTGTTTCGCGTCGGGTAATTCCACACCTCATAGATTTCAAGGACAACGTACCCTTTTTGTATGGCCAACTTCAGCTCCTCAGTTGTGTAAACACCGACAAACGCCCGCTCAGCATCCCCATGCTGACAATTGGTCTGGATTGACTCTTCAGCGCATACACGGCATAGCGTAAAGATTGACTTGTTGCGTAGGCGCGCCATGAGAACCGGGAGACGGAGGTTTCTTGGTGGCAGGATCCGAAGATGAACGACTCCAAAGTAGTTCTCCAGCGGCTCGAAATTCCGGCTGATAATTTCCGGGTGCGAAATGGGGAAGCTCTCCTGGGCGCAGACAGCTGGATAGAGACTGGTGATATCCTTATAGGTGATTCTCTCGACCCCCTCGACTACCTGGTGGAAGAGCTTAAATGGTTCACATCTCCCACCAGACAGGACGCTTCTAATGTCCATTGGTGGATTCAGCTTTAAGCCGGCCACAATTTGAGCGACACTCTGATCGGTCTCCTTCAGCGTTTTCCATTGACAACCCCATATTTCGCGGAAGAAATAACCTGCCAAAATAAGGAACAAGGTGAAATAATTTCTTAATTTTTCCTAACCTCTAATACACTCACCCTGTGAGGAGACAATTTTCCGCTTCAAACTGGTGCGCTCGAAGAGATCTTGCATGCGGACGCCCTCAAAAGACATGGCATCAGGGTCGAAGCATGTTGGACAGCCGTGGAAACGACAGCCTTGATACTCGAAGATGGTGTTGGTTTCTGCACAAAACCCATCTCATGGAAACCTCCCAATTTTATACTCTCCTCCGTTGGCATCATGTTGGATCTGGATATCCTCACTGACCTCGAGGTAATGCAGCCACTCCATTGATTCATATGACGCGGATCGGCGCTGCTTGTAGGCTGATTTTGGGATTAGAGCGATACTCTCCGGGGGCATGAAAACCGAACGGAATAGATGATTAACAAACGCTGGAAGGGTGATGCACTCCAGAAAGGGGCAAAACTGAAATTTATCCAGCATGCTCTTCGAGAAAATGGTGCAGGCCTGCTGGAGAATACGGCAGTCCTGCTCACAGTAGCCGAGAAGCTCACGCTCGAAATTCCACAACCTACCCGAACTCACTTCTTCGTCATGCCAGATTCGGAACTCCTCGAAATCCGGCGGCTTCATGACGCCGGTGAGGAAGTACTGCTTTTCCGGAATCACACCCTCATAGGAGAAATTCTCCGGCTTGATGAATAAGAAGGGGAAGCAGCCCTTTGCGCCGCTTTCTAATCCAAAGGCTTTTGGCATTCGAGACAGGGCCATTGGTAGAAAGGCGTAGGAGTCTTTGATGGTTATTCGCATGACGCCTACACGAATCTGTAGAATCTTCAGCCCGCGGGTAATTATTTCTGGCTTGATTGCATTCTCGTTGAGGAACTGTAATATGAACGCGCCATCATAGCCGAGGTTATGGAAAATGATGATTTTGTCTGGAAGAATAAGAAAAAAACACGTTCATTTTACATTACGCATGCACTCAATCCATTCATTCACTCACCCCGATTATGTTTGCCAAATAACCATGAACAGAAACGATCCCTGGTCTTCAAACCAAAAAAACGGTGAGCAGTCCCCTCCTCGTCGATGCATACCGCGCCGACTGGAATGTGTTCTCCATCGATAGAGCACTCGAAGTCCGCATAGATAATTCGTTTGCTCTTGCTGGGGCCTTTATCATTTCGTTTGATGTGACAGAGGTGGGAGGGGACGACGAGGGCTCTGCAGTTTTTGCAATATGTTTCACCACACACGTGTCCTTGGTGAAGCCTCTCCTTTAACCTACTCACATGCATGAGACATTCATTACACCGGTAGTGGCTTTCACACAGCGAACGCTCCTTCCCCTTCCATGGCTGTCGGTGGGCAAGGTAGCAGATTTCGTTTTTCCATAATCTGTTACACTCGCTGCAGTACTTTGGCGGGGACTCACGTACACACTCGGTGAGCTTCCTCTGGCAGCAGTAACATAAGCGAGAGCAGCTGTGCCGCATCCCAAGCCGGTCGAAGCATCCACCACAGTCGGGGCACTGGATTTTGCGATCGACGAATCTGCAAAGCAAAAAACTGTAAAATACACCCCACGTTTGCTGCTCTTCTATCAAACCTGTGGAATTTGAGAATCGTCGAATAATGTTCATGGTGGAGAAACAAGTTGATCCTTTTTACCGCGTCCTTATTCCCCTGGTAGATTAGCTTGTCCGTTGACGGGCCGGTGAAGATGTTAATGCTATACTCGGGTAGGGATCTTTGGAACTGCTCGACTTGATCCAGGCGAACCGGCCCCGGCACTACACCGGCCCGCCGGTGACATTCCAGGGCCATGCGATACTGCTTATCTTTTCCTCCACGTGAGTTGAGCAAGTGTTTCCACTCCCTAGGGTCAGTTTCGTTCAGTTTGTCCGCGTAGGCCATTGCGACCGCCAAGGCACGGGAGAAACACATACGCTGCTGGTCGGATGGAATCGAGACCACCCCCTTCTTCTCCTTCATATGCCGCTCGAGCTTGATTTGGTTTCGAGCACCAGCTGGTTTTGGCGCTTCGACATGGACGACATTCATGTGAATTGGGGCCTCCAGCGAGAAGCTTTCATTTGAATTCAAGACCCGAGCTACCGCACTGAAAAACATTTCAGCCTTTAGCTCATCTTTCCGGGTCATTTTGAGGGAAATCGGCTTGTCCAGCGTAGAACTTTGCAGGATGATCCGGACGAGGTCGTTGGAGCCGGCTTGGTCGGTGACCTTTTCCATTATGGACTCGAAAATTTGTAGAAGACGAGCCAGCGTCTCGTCGAGTGGTCGAGAACTCGTGGCAAAAAACGGCGCAATCTCCAGGGAGAAATCATGGCTGGTAAGCTTAAATTTCTTCTGGACTTTTGTGGATTTTTCCTTAATTACATACCACTGTGTCGGATCGGATTCCACCTCGCCGTTACGTCGAATTCGGTCACATGCGCTACGGGCCAACTCATAGCACCCCGCACGAAAGTAGTGTAATCTGAGAAGGCGGCCAACATCACCGAACGTCTCGGTCTCATCGAATAACTTAACAAGAACATCCTGATCCATTTTTCAAAAAAGTAATCTGGTTTTTCGCATCGCTTTATATATATATATACATTTATTTTCACCGAGGCCGTAAAATGATAGCCAAAACATAGTCTGGCCAAAAACAACATAGTCAAGCCAAAAAGCGGAAACCAGTGCCAAAAAACAACCAAATCAAATTTGCACCGAATAAAGCGTTGGCACATCCGAGTCTGATCCGTGGCGACTTCCACATGCCGGGCAATAGAAGCAGTTTATCCGTCCGCGGCTGTACAAATCATTGTAAACGAAACTGAACCCAGTCGTACTGCCGCGTGCTGTCCGGGCATAGATTTCACCTACATATTATGTAATCACGCTTTAAGTTCAAAGTACAGTAGACATGCAAATCAGGGATATACAACTCACCACTCACACCGACTCCACTCCCGCGACCGCGAATTCTCCGAATCAGCTGCCGCAATCCCAACATGATCCCGGTTGAGAAAACTTGCGTGCATGCCTGCTGACGCTGGCCTAAAGGTGAAGCGACTGAGCTCACGACAATATTCCCCGACAGTAACGGCTGCTGCTGATCTTGAGCTCCCATCCAAGTCAGGTGGAGATGGACGCGTGGCGTGTCAGTCCCTTGCCAATAGGGGCTGAATTCATCACGCTGGACCAACTTCCACATGATGATGCTTCCATGGATGGCGGTGATGTCGGGATGCTGGAAAGCAATTCGTGGAATATCTTCCAGGAGGAGATTACCTGCCCGGCCCGCCGCTCCAACGATACGTGCCCAATCGGGGTTCAATCCAGCTCGATCCTCATTAACCGTCGTTTGTAGCACCTGACACCCAGCGAGCAACATTTTCAAAAAGTGAGCGAGAGGAAAGTGGAAAAAGTCGGGTATTATGTCTGCGTTTTCAATCTGATAT
>JAQIWT010001039.1:0-12899 GCA_034696485.1 Isohypsibius dastychi | reverse complement strand
GCAATTCTGATCTTGGAGAATTCTTCGAGGACGGCTTATAACCATCCTGCCAGACTTCTCCTTTAGAATTCAAGATCAGGGTTAAAGACTCACTGGCGTAAGTCGCCGGTGGCGCGGAGTAGGTCGCCGGTGCGGATGACTGATAGGATGCGGGAGGAGGCGGGTAACCGGAAGCCTGATATGCATTTGGATCTTGATGTTGTTGTTGATGCTGATATGATGGAGGAGGGTAGCGCTGGTTGGGCATACCACCTCGAGGTCGGAATGGTGGACGATATCCCGGACGCATTCCCATCGGCATTCCAGGACGAATACCCATCGCACCCGGCATCGGATTCTACGAACGAAAAATACATTAGAAAAATACTACACAGCAAATAAAACAACGAAAATTAATAACAGAACAAGTTCAATTACAATAAGTAATAAATAAATAAGAAATCTGAACAAAAAAATCAATCAGAAGAACAAATCAAGTCAAAGACCGAAAATAGTCGAACCCATATAATGTGGTTATTACAAGAAATCTTTAAACCAATCATATCATAACAAAACATACCGGAACACTTGGATCGAGAAATCGTTTCAACTCGGCGATGACGTTGGCGAAACGGCTTTCCGCTTCGACGGGGTAAGCGTGGATTTCGACGTAAACGTGCAGATCTTCCTTGAGGTGAGTGTAGCGTGCATCGCCGCTGTTTCGCATCTCTTCTTCCTGAAATCAAAACAACCAGTCAGAATTTGGAAACTTTGATAAAGGAAAAAGCTGGACTGACTTTGGTTTGATCTCTCATTGATCCTCGACCAAAAATCAGAATTCGGGCTCGAGTCTGCTGCTGGAGAGCTTTGAGGGTTTGTCCTTTGACTCCCAGTAAGCGACCGACGAAATTCATCTGCAAATAATCAAAATTAAATAACAGTGTTTTGCAAAAGCACCAATTTTTTTTATTACCTCAGGATGTTCTTTATTTGGAATGTACACTTTTCGCACAAGTTTAATTGGCTGGTCTTTGTGGACGATAACGTAGCCGTCCGGTGAGATCTCGCCGTTTCTGATAAGGGCCATTTCTGCAAAAACAGAGAAAGTCTTGAGATCTGATTGAGAACAAATGTCTGAGTTCAGGAGACCGAAAAATAATTGTCCGTCAATCGGAACTATGAGAACTGCAATTTTCATCTTGGAGAATTCTTCGAGGAGAGGCATATAAACCACCCTACAAGTAAAGATTTCTCCTTCTATTCAACAGAAAAAAATCGAATTCACCAAAACTGGAATACTGCAAATCGAATATAACTCGAAAAGCTTCACGCGAAAAACCAAAACAATCGCGAAGTTTTTTTTTAACAACTTCATCAACCACCGTAGAAAGCTGTTTAACTTGACTGATTGATTTCTAAGTTTCGTTAATCACGGATTTTGTAAACCAAAAAGACTTCAGTGTTCTGAACCAAAACAGTCGTTGAAAATTCCAATTAAATATAAATATGAAGACAGATTCAACTCTGCGTCGATGGAAAACCGAACCAACCTCTTTCAGCAGCGACTTTTAAATGAGGATAATTTTCTCCCAGATAGCTTATTTCCGTCTCCAAACGCTGAAGGTAGAGTTCAGTTTCCGGGGAGAGCGAAACGCTTGATCGCGAAGTTGCCGCTGGGTCTCCATTGGTAGCTTCGGGATACACTTCAGTGTTCTCCATGTTACCTACAAAAACACGAGATTTTTCCATCAACGCAAAATAATTCAGGAACAAGACAAGATCCATTCGGATTTCAACCAGTGGTGAAGCGATATCGAAGTCGTTTCAAAATGGCCGAAAATTATTCGAACGAAACACGTCAACCCTTCCCTCCACCAACGCACCTCACGATCAGCAAATAAATTTCACCGATATTCCCAAGTCTGTACAGTTTTTCTGGATCCGAGAAACAGAATAATGATGAAATGGTCCCGATTCTAACTCAAGAACTTCAAACGCAACGTTTTTCCAGTTTTCAGTTTTTCCCTGAAGCCCTGAGTGGTTACACTGATTACCATGCTACCCTGGTAGCAGTGTAGTGAGTAACAAGTAGCGAGTAGCAAGTAGCAAGTAGTCCAGCTCAGCAAGTCTTTCGTATGACCTTTTGGTGGCAGACAGCTCCACGTCTGCGAATAAAATTTTGTAGTATTCCTTCCCGAGTCTGTTGTTTTTTCCGACCCAGCAAAGGATTAGCGATCACAGGAATCTCTCGACTCCATCCCATGAATTTTGATAGAAATGTCCTTCCGGTTTACAACGAAAACCCTGCGGTTTGTTACACTGATTGCAAAGTTTTGACTACTGCGGTACCACGATAGCTATGGAATGGAATAAGTAGCTAGTAAGTAACCCAGCTTAGTAAGTTTTAGGGATGACCTTTTGTTACAGAAACTCCACGTTCACTCAAGTCGATCTTCAGCGTTTACAAAGCCAGTTTTTGTACAGCAAGCAAAGAAGAAAACGGTACTAGACAAGCAGATCATCAGCTTTCTCAAGCATCCCAAATCAGCGCAAAATAGAACAGGAAGAGCATTTACCATCGAGCGGAAGTACGCAGTCAATTCCAAACTATACACAAGAAGTGAAAGCTCGCCAAGAAAACACTGAATCGAAACAGAACAGAATTCAAAGCAGCTGCTAGTATACTCGAAAGGGGGATTTAGCTGTTACTGCGGCCCGGAAGTCTTTTCAGCGTGAACCACATGTCCCGGCTCAGCGACAACAATCCTTTCATCGCGCTGAACCAAAACATGTTCATGTGCAGGAACAGCTGGCTCGCCATCAGCTGGAGGAGCCGGTCCACCCAGTACCACATTCTTGATTCCCTCGACAACCGCACTGACACCATCACGAGCTTGCTGGAGAAACGATCGCTCATCCTGAACCTGTCCTTCCGCAGTATTCAAACCAGCCTCGACTTTCTCACTCGCAACATCATTCGCCTTTCGAGCAGAGTCAATCGCTGCTTGCGCAGCCTCCTTTGACTTCAAGTCAGCCGTGACCTTCACATCCTCAACTTTCTGTTCAACTGCAGCGGTGGCATTCTGTGCACCCTGGGCGACCGCATGTACCCCTTCCTGAACTTTATGCACAGCAGCTTCTCCAGTGTTATACACTGCTCCCGCAGCAACTTGTGCACCATGAACAACCGTGTCTTTGGCAGCAACCGCAGCGTGTTGGGCAGCATCCACTGCATGAGCGGTGGTATCAGCGACGACGTGGGCAGCGTTAGCCGCGGCATCAGCTGCAACATGGGCTCCATGTACTACGGTATCCTTGGCGGCAACTGCGGCATGCTGGGCAGCGTCCACTGCATGTGCGGTGGTATCAGCAACGACGTGAGCAGCGTTGGCAGCAGCATCGGCGGCGACATGGGCTGCGGAGGTAGCGACCTCGGAAGCACGGCGAGCAGCATTAGCAACAGCGTCCACAGTCGCGTCCTAGAGAAAAACACACACCGTGAGCAAAAGGTTCACAGACAAACAACGAGAGACCAGATAGGCAAGCAACTGCCTGTTACACCAAGTGTTCCGGTAAGGTCAGCTACCTCATACTACCACTCTGCAAAGATACAACTTCTGTCGTGACTTACTTTTGCAGCAATAGCAACTCCGACAGCAACAGCAGCACCATCTACCAGCAAATCCTTAGTGGCAACAGCAGCGGCGATGACGCCATCTTTGGTAGCCACAGCGGTATCAACAGCGACTTGTTCAACATGTTGTTTTGTTTCCTGGGCATGAACTTTAGCAGCTTCAAACGAGTTCGCTGCAGCATTCGCCGCATCGTTCGCAGTATCCTTGACAGCCTGAGCAGCATCCGCAGCTCCTTGCTTGAGTTCCTCTTTTTTATGAATGGCTTCGGTCTTGGCGGTTTCGAAGGAGCTCTTCGCTGCATCGGCGACCTCGTGGGCTTTATGGGCTGCGGCGTCAGCGGTGGCTTCGACGTTCTGCTTAACGGCATGGGCAGCATCGGAGGCTTGGTGCTTCAGCTCTTCCTTTTTGTGCTCAGCCTGAACCTGAAAGAAAAATAGTTGAAAGATGGCTGCAATCATTTTATAGAAAACAACGCGTTTTATACACCACAAACAAATCAATAATGCTGCGAAGCCAAAAACTCAATTTTGAAAGAGAGTCGTTAGATTTCGGACAAAACCAGAGGTTGATTACAAACTACTCTAATTTGAAGTTGATTCCAAAATACATACTGTAATTTATCTCGTGCAAAAATGATAAAATAATAAATTCAGCAGTTTCCAAAACATGAAACCAAGAGAAAATTTCGAAGAATAAACAAATTCTCTAAAATTCCGAATTTTCTCCCGAATTTTTGCAAAAGGGGATCAAATAACAAAACAAAACCAACCACGCAAGGAGAAATACACCTGAAAATACAGAACATAATTCAGAAACTTTGGAATTCAAAAGATTCCAATTTGAGTTCAGTTCGAAATACTAATTGCAGAAAATTGCGGTGAATTTTGACCAAAGAAATCAAAAACAATCGAATTTTCAGCTTATCCAGGGCGATAGTCCAACAAAGAATCTCCCACCCGAAATTTCTCAGTTTTCAACTGACCTTTGCTTCTTCGAATGAAGATTTAGCAGCATCGGCAACCTCTCCAGCCTTATGCACAACAGCATCCTTGGCTGCAACCGCTCCATCAGCAACTTGATGCGCAGCATGAGCTGCCTTATCCTTAATTTCTTCCTTGGTATGTTCAGCATGAACTTTGGCATCATGGAAGGAAGCTTTGGCCGCATCGGCGGTCTCAGCGGCTTTATGGGACACGGTATCTACAGCTCCTTGGACAGCAGCTTTCGTTTTATCGGCAGCTTCTTGCGCGCCATGTTTCACATCTTCTTTAACCTCATGTGCTTTTGCCTGAAAAAAATCACGATGAAAAAACAACGAAAACCTTTTCAGTCTAAAATATCCTAAAAATTTCATCTAAAAAATGGTAACAAAAAACCACAAAAATGAATGATAAGCCCGAGAAGGATTTCGCTCTTGAAAGCCAAAACAAACAAATTCCTTCCCATGTTACCTTCGCATGTTCAGCGGACTCCTTCGCCGCATCAGCGACCTCTCCAGCTTTCTGTACAACAGCGTCCTTAGCTGCAACTGCGCCTTCTTTGACATCATGAGCAACCACAGCCGCGTAGCTCGCAGCTTCACCAGCTTTCTCCACAACCGCATCTTTGGCAGCCACAGCTCCTTCTTTCACATCTTTGGCAACTTCCGCTGCTTTATCTTGGGTCTGATCAACGGCGACCTTCGCAGCATCCGCAGCTTCACCGGCTTTTGCAGCAACAGCATCTTTGGCAGCAACTGCTCCTTCCTTCACGTTTTCAGCTGCCTGCTTCACATCGTGCTTGATTTCCTCTTTCTTAGCTTCGGCGTGAACCTGAAAAAAACACACCTTGATTATGAATCAAACTAAAACAAGACAATGTTCAAAAATTGAGTTGAAAATCTAGCAGTGACAAAAAATCGGCCAACGTTTCAACAAGAAATTCAGAGATATCAAATTGTTTTGAAAAAAGAACATAAGTGGTCCGGGTCGACGAAAATTGGAGAAACTTGACTGTGAGAGATTTTTACTGCGATAAAGGATAATCTGACATGCTCCATTGCCAACGTTTTCATTCGACTCCTAAAATTCGTTAACATCAACGGTATGGTGGTTTAGTTTGTTACGATCTAAAAAGACGAATCTTGCACAAAAAAACAATCATTTAAAAGCCTTTAAGTCGTAAAACATTTATTCAGTGGCGGAAATACACGGCAAATCATCTTCGTTACAGTACTGCCTCTGATCGATACTGACAAATTAAGTGTCATCCTCGTCCTAATTGCTCGGCCAGCTCTTGCGGTAATTATTCTTGATTAAATTAGCAGGGAAACCCGAGTCTGCGTTCATCTACATTGGTAAGTTACGTGACCTATTCAAATACACTGTATCTTATCCCAATGAAAATAATTCAGTCACTACGCTTATCACACAGACTACACAATCGCCACTCCTAAAATATCACAACAAATTAAATACATAATCAGAAGTAACCCTCTGCATCACTAGAAGCTCCGTCATGTAACCACCTGAATTTGTCCTACACGACCTACTCGGCCAGCAAAAATAAACTTTTCAATGAAAACTAGAACGGGCTCAGATCACAAATTATTTCCCTCGCGAAATACGGTACAATTCTAGAAATAAGAAATATAACTGACCTTAGCGTCATGAAGAGCTCCTTTCGCGGCCTCGGCAGTTTCCGCCACTTTCTGTCCAGCCTGATCCGCCGCTGCCGCAACATTCTCCTTCACATGCTGCGCTCCAGCTTGTACATCCTTCTTAACCTCATGAGCCGAATGTTTAATTCCTTCCGCAGTCTGCTTTCCGGCTTCAGCGGCCTGATCGAGTTTCTCTGCAGCAGCGTCCTTGACCTCGGCGACTTTCTCCTTGGCATTGTCTTTCAACTGCTCGGCTTTATGCGCTCCGGCATCGACGGCTCGCCCGAATTCGTGCTTGATATGCTCGCCTTTTGCAGCGGCAGCGTCTTTGGTTTCCTCCAGTTTCAAGGACGCAGCTTCCTTGGCGTGTCCGGCTGCTGCGTGAGCTTCCGTTTTGGCTTGATCGAGCTTTTGTTCGGCGGATGGGTGACCGAGAGTTATTTCGGCGTGACTGACTTTAACGGCATCTCCGTGTGGCTTCTGGTGGTCCATTTTATCTGGGAATAAAACGAAATGGATGAAACGTGACTCATTCGGTGATAACCCTGTAGTCGTTAATTCATAACATCGGAATGGAATTTCCCGAAACAAATGTGTGACCATTAGAAGTTGTCAACAACCTTTCAAGACAAACCCAAATTCCGATTTCTGAAGTAAAAAGCAACAGAATTATAACTGCCAATTTCAGAAAAAAAGACTGGATTCGAAAGGTACCTATTTCCGGTTGCTGAAATACAAAGGAGGATATCACCAAAACATATCAGGAAACTCGATTTTAGATATACTCGATTCACGATTATAAACATTAAAAGACGCGGTTTCATCGAAAATTCCAACCAGAATAAAAAGCAACGAAGAAAATCCGAACCGGAAGTGACTAAATTTCCCGGGAAAAAGTGTCTAAACTGGGCTCGAAATAACTGAAGAAACAATTTCTCACAACTTGAACACTCTGAATCATAAATTCCAAGCCGCAAACAACAATATCGACCTGGATGAACGAGAAAAACGGAGCTGGAATAATTCGAAATTCGCGGAAAACACTTACCGTAAAGATGGCTGCAGAAGTCCTTTGATTACAGTCCTTTCTGGCAAGTTGTCAAGGATGATGATGTGGAAGGTTGGCAAAATGAGCTATGTGTGATCACGCGCTCCGAGAAATGCAAATGACGCTCAAGATGGAGATAAATGTCAAAATGCGTGGGGTTCTCGAGGGGATATATTTAACTTCCTCCAAACGACCTCAATCGCCTTTATAGGAAACGGAGCATGTGCTTTCTACTCTCTTCCAAAACTTGATGCACGTTCAATGTTTATGAGAGTGTAGCCAACGCAGACAGAAATGATTAGAAATT
This sequence comes from Isohypsibius dastychi, assembly GCA_034696485.1. NCBI lineage: Eukaryota > Metazoa > Tardigrada > Eutardigrada > Parachela > Isohypsibiidae > Isohypsibius > Isohypsibius dastychi. The sequence goes on along the minus strand of JAQIWT010001039.1, from coordinate 5,292 downwards.
CTCTAGCAACCGTCTTCTCCATCCCACGTCATCGAAATCATCTTTCAGTCCGCATCGCCATTTGTTGTTGAAAAGCGAACCCAGCCCAGCTGACCGAGGCGTGTTTGTTTACTTTAGCAGAGAGGGGGATAACGATGTGCTTCTTATCAGGGTTTACGCTTCGTTACGCTTTGGGTCCGGCTACCGTTATGTAATCGACTTCCGGTGCGATAATTCACGACACTTGCACAAGACTGAGTACAATTTAATGGCGCCTGTCAACACCGTGAATTGTAAACCAAACAAAAATTGAATTGTGGACTAAACAAAACTGAGCTAATCCTGTCGAATAAAGCGTAAGCTTGATAACGATACCTTAAGTAACATGCAGATTCCGGCTAACGAAATTCTTTCTTTGATTCGACCCAGAACTTGACAGCTCACCTGATAAATAAAAAAATTCCTTGCGTTGAATTAATAATAAGTTTTCATTGAATCGTGAGTGGAACGATGCTCATCGTAAACGGATGTTGATTCCGGCATGAAAAGGTCACCTCACAAAATGTCAAATCAAATGCTGCTGAAACCGTTCATGCTCCAAATGACAGCAGAAATAATTGTAATAATTCATGTAATAATTGAAAAACTTTAATATAAAGATTTCTACGTTCGCAATAAATTTTGTACAAGTACAGAAATATATTGAAGGTACAAAAAGTACAGGAAAAATAGATGCGCCACAGACAAGAGTAGTGGTACAACAGTAACTGTCCGCAGTTGCAGGTGAAAACGTCAATTTTAGATATTTCACCATCCATTCTTTTGTTTTTTCAATTTGTTTTATGAAACTCTCAATACCTTTCACATTCTTCAGAAGTATGCAAAGTCAAAACTCATTATATGCATCTCCAACCGTTGTTGAATAAAATACTCAATTTTCAATGGCTGACGCCACTTCGCCACACCCACATTACGAAATCCAGCAAACTCAACAACTTCTGCGCCATATTCAATCCAGGTCTGTCTTCGCTCCACTTTATTTCGAAACCTGAACATTCTTCGAAAGTTAACGGTAATTTCCCAACCCCAAACATCCAAAGCTCATTATTCTGCTCGGCCTTTTGCCCTGGAAATTTATCAGTCTGACTTCCTCATCAGCCAGCCACGCCAACTGACAACTCTGATTTTATCTCCTCAAACGGTAAGTGCTTCGTTCACCATTTCCAACTTTCTATTCTGAATCAAAATCTCGGAAGTCTGCTCATTCTTTCCCTCTGTTCCTCCCTCAGCGATCAACCTTTCGGAGATGAAAATGCCCAGGGAAAAGGGGAAAATCGTGAAATCTGCTGAAATTCCGCCATCCCAGAATATCAATTCGAATTCTTCGAGTCTTCCCGGAGCTGTTCCAAGCACATCTTCTGGACTTCCAGCTCCAATGCCTGAAAAAAAGAAGAAGCAGCTCGGAACGAAGGCGGTTGTTGCCCCGAAGAAGATAGTCAACATTGCACGGAAATCTGCCGCAGCCACTCCTGAGCAGATTCGTGCATATCGGGAATCTCAACTCAAACGCGCCGCTGCGTTTTCTCTCCCCAATCCAGCCCCCTCATCCAAGAAAAAGAAGGCAAACTCACCATCAGCGGAAGAAGGTATGCTTGTCCCCCTTCGGATTTCACAACTTTTCGTTTTCGCCATGATTATTTACAAGATTCTGTTTTCTGATTAGTAGTCGCAGATGACAATATGACTGACGATGGTGCTGAAAATAATCAAGAGCCACAATCAACTAATGGTAAGTGATATCTCTTTAGTTGATCTGCTCACTTTGACCAACCGGAAGTGACCCACTTTTTTCCTGCCTTTCTTCATGTTTCTTTCTTTTTTCAGCTGTCTCATCTGTTTCGGTAGCTTCTTCTGCTCACGAAAACGACACTGGAAACGGTATTACGCTCTCAACGTTATTCCAGTATCTTTTTTAATAACATGACCGCCATCAATTTCAGACGAACTTACCGGAAGTGAGGCTGGGAGCAACATGGGAATCGATGATGCTGCTGATGACATTACGCAGCATTCAAGATCGGGCGGTGAAGAGGAAGACGAACCAGCCGTAGGCGATCCAGCTGATTTCGCCGATGACCGGGAAGAGATTCCAGAACCATTTCATCACATCCTGGCCGATGGTGACATCCGTATTCCAGAGCGTGTTTACAGCGTGCACTCTCCTCCTCCCAAGAAGAAACCAGATGAGCCAGAAGAACCTGAAATCAGTATGTTGTTTCTTCATATGTCAAAGTTTGAAGAACTCACGACATTTTGTGTTTTTGAAGGTGATGTTGATAGTGACTACGAGGCGCCAACTGACGATCCCGATTTTCCGGAATTCAACGTTCCAGACGATAACGCTGCACTCAATGATCCGCTCAAATACATGGTTGAGGCTGCCATCATTCGGGCGCAGTTTGATGAATGGAATGAGGATCGTGTTGCTGATTTGGATCATCATGTGTCTGCGGAAGAGTCCGACTCTGCCGTTCCGACTCCCTCCCACCTTGAAGAGAATAAAGAGGATTTCATGCGAGGTTTCCGTGACGTTTTGCAGCCATTCTGGATTGGTAAGTTCTCCTCATCTCTTCTAATCAAAAAGTCAAAATTTAAACTTTTCGAAAAATATGCAAAGTAACTTTGCATATTAATGGATTATTTTAATTTTCGGTTACGAACTGAATTACTCATATCGATATTTGTATCACCTTCAAACAAGGATAACTTTGATTAAACATTTCGAAAAATATGCAAAGTTACTCTTCATATTATTGGATTATTTTGATTTTCGGTTTTCAACTGAATTACTCATCCTTGCTAAAATGAGGGATGACATTTAAATTTGAAAAACCTTAAGATGCTTACTCAAATTGTCAGCACCATTGTAAATGCTCTTCTCCCTTTCAGCCACCTTCAGAACCTCCTCACCACATCAACATCGCTTCCGCCAACCGCTGGACCACAACTATATCATCCGAAGTACCGATCACGCTCACGTCCAGCAGTTGAAGAAATCCTTCATTCGCAATCCAGAAGACTTCTCCGTCATAGTCTTTGTGGAACCCGATGAGGCACAGCAATTCTTCAAGATGCGCTCCAACCAGGACTTCCAGATTGAGATGGCCTTCAAGAAAGCCGACGTAACGCTGCAGGTTTTGGATGGTTGGCACCGACTTCAGGCGGCCTTTCAAGCCTTTGGAAGAAAGAAGAATCTCCCGAATGATCTGAGCATCATTGTTCGTGTCCTTCAGCGACCTCCGGTTGACTTGGCTGTTTGTTATGGTGTTGCTCGAAACGATGTAAGCCAAGATTGATCCCTTCATTGTAAACGAGCTTTTGCTTACCCCTTATCTCTTCCAGGTCTTGCCGGCGCACATCAGGGATCCAATGTCATATGGGGAGCTCATCATCGTGGCCCAGAAGCTTCTTTTGCGGATCTACAGTTCCCTTTTCGAACAGGGGTACTATTCGGTGAAGGGCAAGCACCCCAATCCGGTAGAGCGCAGCGAGCTTACCGAGGCTTTTCTCGAGAAGCTCACCAAGATCTGCGCTGGCCGTAAATCTCGCCTTTGGAATGAGTTCTGTAAGGAGGCTATTAAGCTCATGCCAGACGACATACAGAAAGAATTTCAGGTTAGTTTCTTGCTGAGTTCAACTACCGCTCACCCTTTCTCATCTTTCTGGTTTCAATAGACTAAACCAAACATCTGGAATTACCGATGTGGCTTCCTCCGCGTCTTCCTTCTCCTTCATCCAAACGAGTTGGGTATTGTCGAGGAATTCTGCCAGAGATCGAGACGAGGATACTGGCAAAACGATCCAGAACGTTCAGATGACCGTCTCAGCGAGCTGAAAAAGGGGATGACTCAGGCTGAGATTATGATGTCTAGTGGTTCCACCCTTTCCCAGCAAAACCTATCTCGGGCCCGTGCCGCCGTCTATCGAATGACACTGTCCATCGAAGTAGAATCCCGGCTTCCGTTTGACCGGTGAGTTTCGCATCACTCTCTGAAAAATGCAATCACAATTTACCCATCTTGTTTCACTAGATTTTTCATCAAACATAAAGAAAGTTTCACCTCGGCGAAGATGACCGGAGCACGGCTGACGAATTTGTACATTGACATGATCCTCTGCACCCGGAAGCTGATGCCTTTTCTGGACGCGCATGTAGATTTGATCGACCCCGCCACTCGTAAAACAATCATGATTCTGGATGGGTTTGATGATGTCCGACGGGAAGCGGAACAAGCTGAAGTCGACGAGGAAGAAGCTGAAGGCGATGAGGACGAAGATGAAATTGCTGACATTACGGACCCCGGAGAAGGCAACTCGAAAACCGGCACCAAGTCGAAATCCAAATCCAAATCCAAATCAAAGGCACGCTCAAAGACCAGCAGCTACAATTACCGCCGCTCTTCCCCCAATCCAGCCGTGAATCCATCTGTCCGCCAAAAGTCTCCCCCGCCATCATCATCCAACACGGTATCGGATGAGATCCGGCAGTACAACATTCGCCCCCAGGATGTTGCGGTTCTACACATTGACGAAGAAGTTAAGCCCATCGGAGACTGGTGCACCGTCGATGGTGACAAGAAGGTGATGACCCTGGAATCTCCGAAGGCTCTGGACATCTTCACAGATTATCAATCCGTCTTCACCACCATTCTAACAGTTACGCCAATGATCGAGGCGCAGCTTGCTTCCATTTCTCCGACTTATGTCTCGCTGGTGAAGACGATGCTTGTAAGTTCAAAGTTTAATTTCACACCGTTCTTCTGTTTCGGTTCTTGTTTATAATTCTTTTATTCTTTTTTAGGGGAATTACCACTACAATGTTGCCACTCCTACGATGGCCAAAGTTTTTATGGAGAAGGCCATCCCCGGCTACATTAATCAGATCGTCGATCAAGCTAAAGGGAACGCGGTCCGAGCAACGTCTTCAAAGGAAAAAGAGCCGGACATCAGTGAGCCAGCTATTCCTTCCGGCCTCCGCCGTGATCCGAATACTCTTCTGAATATTGTCCCCCTCCCGCCAAACATGGATGAGCTGATCAGGAAATTGGAGCATCGCACCCAGAATCGAGAAAAAGCGGCAGTCCGGAAGGTCGCGCGTCGGAAGGCAGGTCGTCCACCCGGAGCACTAGACAAAGTCCCCCGGAAGCCCCGTGCCATGACCAAGGGGAGGAAAGCCGAACTCGAGCGTGAATCTTCTGTCGAGTCTGTGCAGTCTATCGTTTAGAATAGCCTCTCCTGATTTTTTAGCTGTAA
>JAQIWT010001038.1:0-12903 GCA_034696485.1 Isohypsibius dastychi | reverse complement strand
GACGTAAAACACGTCACAGCCCCAAAAATAGCACGTTTTCAAAAATTCATATTTCATCACCCGTCCCATTTCCGAATATTTTCTCAAATTCTAATTTTTCCCCATGATCTTCTCTATCCATTTCTTTATTGAGTTACGGCCTGGAAAAACGCGAACGGGAGGAGTTTACTTGTCAGCCGGTAAATTTTTTTTGGAAAAACCATACTTAATACAAATCAATTCCTTACTTGGGACAAAATTTTCTCCGGTGAACCGTTTGCGATTCTCATCCAGAATTCGTTTGTATTTCAACATTCCAATTATTGCAGCTTGTGATTTTGCATCAACTTGTGGCTCTGAGATTAACAAGGGCTGAAAAACAAGAACATTCAACATGAGCAAACGCTTTGGAAATGTGGACTAACTCCTTACGGGGTATAGACTCTGAGGACCTTCTGGCGTTTCAGCTGGGTTTCCCGGAAGATTGGCGGCATTTCCAACGTTCGAACTGAATCGCTCAAATCTGGCCATTGAAATAACATGCAGAAAATGTATGTATTCCACAAACAGAACGAGCCAGACCGAACTCCAGCACGAGCAGTGGCGTAGGAAGCCCTTATTTTTGGGTGACTCACCCCCCTTTTCGGCCAGAATATTAGGGACTCACCCCCCCTTTTTTGGTGAGACTCACCCCCCCCCTTTTTTCCAAACTTAGTATAGAGGGCCGCCGAAAGGTCAACCCCCTAGTAACAATAAGGTCAACCCCTGGAATAGGCCCCGCCTTCGTCTCAGGCAGCCTCATCCCCCCTTTTTCCAGACTTGTATACGCCACTGAGCACGAGTTTCCAGAGTCCAGATCAAAAACCACAACAACTTTCCTCGTACAAGCGTAGGCGTATAGACTACGCGGCTAGGCCCCTTCTTGAAAGAGCGTTCAGCACGTACGCCAGAAAAACCAGGGTCTACGTTCAATTTCAAGGCGGGGCTTACAGGGCGGATCTACACTATGTGCATGCATGACCCTTTGGTCATGCACACTCTCATTTGTACTTTTGACTGCTCCAGAACTTTGCGTCCTTGATTTCGTGAATTCAGGTTAGATATTCATTTATGGAAGAAGCCGCCGTCCAGCGTTGGAGTCCGTGGCTATCAGCAGCTGTTAAAACGTGAACTACGGGAAAACTGCACACGAGCTACATCCCCATCATGTTGTGTTGTTTGGGTGGCAAATTGTTCAGAGTTCAGACAATAGGGAGTTATATCGCAGCGATTAATTCCCATTCATTCGCAGTTGAGAGTAAAGACGCAGGCACACAAAGAAATATGGAAATTCCCCGCTTTGAAGCCAGTGCCTGCAGTGTCAGCTAAGTGCGGGAAAAATACCACGCTCATTCACAATCGTCAGATTTTCGTACGATTTTCTTGTGGTTAAAATCACTCGCGAAGTAGTCTTCTCTCAATTCATTCGATTGCAGATTCCCGAAATATAATTGTATGTTATCAGTCCACATTCTCCACTATACCATTCCCCAATGAATATCGCAGCAAAAATCGCCGATCGTCAGCTGGGCCACAATCCCATCAGTACAGCTCGGACTCAGCCACTGACAAGCAACACCGAAACTATGCATGCCATCGTCTGGCGCGGAAAGCATGTAAGTTTTCTGCAACATTTTGGTATTTCTGGTCGCTGCTTTACGGTATTTCTCTGCAGGACATGAGATATGAAGTTGTCCCCAAACCGATGATCAGCGAGCCTCATGATGTTCTCATCCAAGTCACAGCGACCACAATCTGTGGCAGCGATCTCCATTTGTACAACGGCGAGCTTCCAGGAATGGAGAGTGGTGATATCGTTGGCCATGAATTCATGGGAAAGATTGTTGCAAAAGGAGCTGATGTCAAACTCGAACTTGGTACGTTCTTTCTTCATGGAAGTTTCCCATCAGTTCAGAATTTTCCCTCAACAGGTACCAGAGTTGTTGTTGCATTCGGAATAGCCTGTGGCACTTGCGAGTTCTGTCAGCGTCAGGAATATACTAGCTGTGACACAACCAACCCAAGTCGAGTTGCTGAGAAGATGTTCGGACATGCGTTGACCGGAGTCTTTGGTTACGGTCACTTGGTGGGCGGATACTGGGGCGGTCAAGCGGAATTCGTTCGAGTACCATTCGCTGACTTGAACTGTCTGCCGATTCCGGATGATGTCCCTGATGAGAAAGCGTTGTACTTGTCTGATGTCATTTGTACGTCATACCATGCTTGCGAAATGGGGAATGTCAAGGAAGGTGACACTGTTGGTATTTGGGGGCTTGGGCCAATTGGATTGGCCACTGCTAGATGGTGTCAGTTGCTTGGAGCGAAGAAGGTAACCGATTTTAGAATTCTCGAAGTTGTGATGTCACGTGGTTTTGCATGAAGATCATCGGGGTTGCTGGTACGGAAGATCGGTTGGATATTGGTCGGAATCTGGGGATCGCTGTTATCAACTATCATGAGCAGGATGTCGTGAAGACTATTGCGGAACTGGCTGGACCTCGTGGTTTGGATGTGGCCATTGATTGCGCTGGATTCCGCTTCGCGAAGGGGCTTCTGCACAAGATTGAACGCGCGTTGATGTTGGAGACGGATACCCCGGAGATCATTGCAGAATGTTGCCAGGCTGTTCGAAAGAATGGACACGTGTCGGTTATTGCAGATTATGCGGGATATTGCAACCACTTCCCGATTGGAATGATTGGTATGAAGCACTTGTATTTGGCATCCGGACAATCACCGACTCAGAAGATCTGGAAGATGGCGCTGGAGAAACTGCGAACTGGAGAGTACGACCCGTCATTTTTTGTAACTCACCACATGCGATTGGCAGATGTACCGGAAGCTTATAAAAAGTTCAACAACCGTGAAGACGGAATGGTTAAAATCTTCGTGCGACCTTGAGACTCTCTTACTGGAGAATAGTTGCCATTTTGTACACTTGAAGACGGCTGTTTGCTTTTTACCAACAAAATGTATCTTGTATGTTACCGGTTCAAGATGTAAATGGATTTTGATTGAGCTGTAGTACAATTACGGTAAAATAGGGAAATGTCGCGTCTGGGTTCAGGCTTAGGTACCTATGGGTTCTGAGTTTGAAAAACAACTTCCTGAACGGAAAGATGTCCGATCGATGCATCTGTAGTTATCAGACTTCTATAGTCGTTCTGATAGTCGGTCGAATTGAAGCATCTTCTTATCGATTGAGTGTTATTGTGGATGCCCCGATGCTCCAAACTGCCAGATCCCTCAAGTTGACCGAATGGCCAAAATCATCAGCTGATAGTTTTTTCAACGACTGCACACATGTTGGATAACGTTTCACTTTTGACTTGTAGTAAAGAGAACAAAACAGGAACTGTAAATGCGGAACAGAGGACGAGTTATTCCAAAATTCAATGTTTTACACAGCTTATGTGGAAGCAACACACAGTCCGGAAACGCACAACAAAAACGTACCACGATGGATTGGTCGATAATGGATCCAAGATCTCTGCAAATAAAATGTCCGTCAGACTCTTGACCTTAGAACGTTGAAACGAACTCTTTCGAGTTCAACTGGAAAAACGCTTTTATTCGCAAGCCTATATTTTGATACGGAACTTTGTGTTCTTATTGCGTTTCTACCAAATACATTAATTTTAATACTTGCATTCTGACGGCTGATTAGATGCTGTAGTTTAAACCCACCGCGGGCCAAATGTCCGGATACCATCCCGAAACAACCACAGACCCATCAGCTCTCGGTAGAGCTTTAGTCGTCCTCCTTCCCGGTGGTCTGGTAACGGGTCTTTTAGCATGGGTACCTTTTCCAAAACTCGGACCGATGGCTTTTGAAAACGGCGGGAACGGTTGTCTTGGCCTCACTCCAGAAAAGTTGAGGATAGTCTCAAGCGAAGGACTTTCGGCGCCAACCCCTTTACCGGATTGTGGGTCCGGTTTCTGGAATGGTTGGCGGGTACGTGTGGTACGCGGGTTACCGTGGAGGGGGCTCGATGTGACCATGACTGTTTTGAACGGAGGCTTCTTCACCGGTCGCTTAGGAAGACCTTTTCCATTTCTGGGTTCGACAAAAAACTCTGGCTCGTTCGGTGTTTCTAGATGCTGCGGAGGAATGACAGGTGGTGCAACATCCACATCCGTGACATAGCCTACAATGCCATTTAATGTAAAAACACTTTTTTCGTTTCGTACTGAGGGTCACTGTTTCACGGCTGTGCTCAGATCAGAACTACCCTAATGCACACAGCTCAAAAAGCAGCCAAGGCTGGCATTGGGGGTTGTGATTCAAATTGATTTATTTGTACTTACGTTCAATACAGTATTTATCCAATTCCCGCTCGTATGATGTCACACAATCACATCTCATCTCCGTATCCATTCCAGCCCCATTAAAATTTCTTGGGAGGCAAACAGAGCCAGGGACACGGCACGGTAACTCTGGGAAGCGGCATGGACAATCGAGATCCGTTTGCTCCTGGATTACCGAGCACCATTTCCGTGCACCATTCTGGATCTGAGCCGAAATGGTGTTAAGAGTTATAAGAAAAAGAACTGGATTCAAGCTATGCATTATGTCGCTCAGATTTCGTGAATCCAGTCTCTGATAGTTGAAATGAGCGAACTCCACTGACTCTTATAAGCGATTGGAGTAGATATGACATTTGGTGAGAATAATCAAAGTGGAGGATGATGAACAATTAACGTGCTTCTTGTTTTATGTTTGCCGGTTAAACAAACCTGTGAACCCTCTGGTTCTCTTGATCGCAAAGTGCTGACAGGCTAAACAGGACTGCCCGGTAGCCCGAACAATGCGCGTCAGATAGTGTCCACATTAGTGCCCCTTCAACCGGCTCTCAAGGCCCTTCAATTAACAATAGTAACTCTACTTGCGTTTAGAGCGTTGACACTATAACCGACCCAGCATCACGGTTCACAGTTCACCGAGTATCATACTGGCAGCCCTCTGCTAACAGCTTGGTTGTTTGCCGTTCGAGTTTCCATTCATGTGCGGAGGGCTGTCTGTAGTGCAAGACTACACACACTAGATCATGACGCACGTTAGTTTTGGTACTAGTATAGTTCAGTGCGGATTCACAGTCAGGAACATACGTGATCTTTCTAGAAGATGAAACCGTAAGAGGATGTATTCACGATGTTTTGAGGCGCTGTGGGCTTTTGCTCAGGGCGCGATTCCGGTGGTGTGAAAGTTGAATGGGATGGGGATTGTTGGAACAAACAAACGGAATTTGAATTTCTGCTTGCATCCGACCCTAGCCAATAAAACATTCAATCAATCTTGTCCGAAAAGGCGATCGGTCAAACTGTGTTAAGTTCTCGATTCTGTATGCTTTTTTTCATTAATTCCGGGCAGATCTCCGTATCGCACATCATTTTGAAGGAGAATTTGTCTTACAAATCTGTGCTGTTGAATATAGTCAAATGAGCGTTGCTGCGGGGTGGTTGTGGGTAGAAACAAATGCAATGCCTGTGGTAGAGTGGTGACGAAATCACAGATTCAATGAATCGAAATTGGTGACAAAATTATATGCGTGAACATTGACATGGAATTTCGTGTTCCGCCTGTGGATGAGAATGAAATGCGATTGTTCGCACATTTTCTGTAAGCCACGAAGTGCCAGTCTGAAAAACACTTCATCGCGGGAAGTAATCTCATTCGCGATACTATACCTTCCAAGTCAAGGAAACTTGAATTAAATTGCCCACCTGCATCACCACACTAAAACATTTTGTCGCGCAATACAAAAGGTACTACAGTACGTCGTGAAAACAGAGTCCTACGCAATTCTAGGAATCTGGATGAATCCATTAATTGCGGTTACACAGTACCGAGGATCATGGCGAAGCAGTTTATGTAAACCACGAATAAGCGCGAGAATCTTATCTCTGTTTCAAGAAACAACAAAAAACTGGCGAGTTATACGGATAACTGAATTGAAGAACCCTTCGGAAAAGAAAAACGTAAAACCAAATCGTGACGCATGACCTGAGCAACCAAAAATCTTTGAATTCTTTTGATTAACGCAAAAACAGAGACTTTTTGAGACAATCTGGAGTATGTCTGGAAATACCTGACACGTTTGTTTCCAGAGACTGTGTACGCATGACCATCGATGGTATTTGTTCTTATGAGTTACATCTGCTATCGTCATATATTGTTCCTTGTAATTCAATACTCTTCCGGTTGTGTTCGGATGTCGGTCAGAATAATTCATCTATGGTAGGTGGGAATAGGGCATGTCAGAATACAATACTTATTCACATTTTGATGAATACTATTCCTATAAAAATGAATAAATAGTCACTTTTAAAACGAATATGTAGTCACTTTTCAAATGAATACTATTCACTTTCGAATTACAAACCCCCTGGATCCAAACTTAAACAAATCACACCAACAACAGCTTGTTTATCATGTAAGAGAAAAATGAAACAAGTTTACCGAAAAAAGGGTGAAATGAGACGATTACTATAAAAATCCGAATCAAAAGCAATAATTCAAGGAAGGGTGAATTCATTCACTGATATCAAGGCTGCGCAAAGAAGCATTCAAATGAAATTGGCATGTCTCTGCAGCGACAGCGTTGCTTGATTGCGAAAGGTCGTCATCCGCATGTTCCTCCATCCCTTCGTCGTTGCTTTAAATGAACGGGTTTACCAGATTTACCAAGAACCGTTACGCTCACTTTGTTTCCTTTGAATGGCTCTTAGTTGGAGAAAACTTAATGGCACGTTTTCGTGATGATTCCTGATCCTCTTCGTCGGATCCAACAGGCCAACCACTCGGCGGATCTTGCTTTCTCCTTCCCTTCTTCACAAAAGACATTTTTCAGTTCCATAAACGGTACATCCAGCAACTATGGTACTGAGATGCGGAAGATCGAATGGGAAAATGTTTCAGCAGCCCAAACAGAAAACCAAAATAAACGCGTTGTAGGGGGGGGGGGTTGTTATTTAAAAGTGAATAGTATTCATTTGAAAAGTGACTACATATTCGTTTTAAAAGTGACTATTTATTCATTTTTATACGAATAGTATTCATCAAAATGTGAATAAGTATTGTATTCTGACATGCCCTAGGTGGGAACCTTCGAATGATGAACATCGAAGAAAACACCTTTCAAGTCAGCACTCAGCGTTCTCCCGGAGCCGCCATTGTCACCCTCTTTCTGAGATCACCTCCAGGATGTTATTAGCTCGATCATTTATCCTCAATGCAATGACGGCTGATATCACCTGGTCATAAATGTCCACGCAAAGATGACGGTCGGTTCACATTATATTATTTAACAAGAGCAGCCCCAGTTCACTTTGAAATATGAATTCCTCCATGGCATTAAACGGCACCAAGATGGCCGCCAATTTGACAGACTTGACTGTGACCAGCGCTCAACGGATGACCTACGCCGTTTCAGCAACAGTTGCAATAATCGCCATAATCACCTTCATCTACAACCTGCTAATCATAACCACCTTCATTCGTGACCATCATATCCGTACGCCCTTCAACTACTACCTCCTTAACCTATCTATATCGGACACCTGCATGGCGGCATTCGAGATGACCCTGTTTGTTGCGTACGCGCTGGCGGGCTCGTGGAAGTATGGTCGGCGGTTCTGCACGTTGTTTATCTGGATCAACTGGACATTCTCAGCCGCGGCCGCCAACAGCGTCATGTTGATCTGCCTTGACCGTATTTGGGCATTGTTCTGGCCGATCAGCTATCGTAATCATCGGTCGAACAAGATGACCTTTATTATTTGTGTTTGTAACTGGATCTACATACAAGCTGGGTTGATTCCCTTGATAACTCTGGACCGAGCGTATTATGCTTATGATGACAGTGTCTGCTTACTTAATCTGCAAGCCCAGCAGACGTATGTGATGGTCCTGCTGTTCTTGTTATATTACTGTCCCTTAATTGTCGTCGTGGTTGGATACATAGCAGCTGTAGCCGAGGTTGTCCGTCGATCCAAGAAAAAGCAGGTGGTTCATGTATCGAAAATTTCGGAAACGAGTAACGGAAAGCCAACCAGAACTGCAGACACTGGTCCCATTTCAGTCAACGGAGCTCAAACTAAGCAGATTGATAAACTAGACAAGAGAATGTATATGACGCTATCGTTTCTTGCTTTGAGCTTGATAGTGCTATGGACGCCGGCGAGCGTATATTTCTTCATATCGACGGCTTGGGATGGGTATTTCAATCTCGAGTACTACATGGTTGCGACTGCCTTGGAGTTTGCAAGTTGTGCGGTTAATCCGATTGTGTACCATTTTGGAATCTCCAGTATCCGTAAGGCGATGCAGAGACAGTTTTGCAGTGCTTGATTCGAGCGCATCAGGTCACCGGGCATTCTAACTGCCCATTGATGTGGAGTAACGCCATCATTAGAAAGAGAATATTTCCAGTTTTTCACTTTGATATGGATATGCTTGGTGTTTATTCTGCATAAGTTTGTTACGTGTTTCCTGTTGTTTTTTTTATTTAAGGTATGGATTTTTTCCGCTTGAATGTCACTTTGAACTTATATATCCACGTTTCAAACAATGACGGTGATTTTGTGCCGATTTTTCACTCGTATAGCCATGGAGATCTTTCGTTTCTTTTTGTCCACTCCACATCCTCCAAAAAGGTCACCACCCATCTCCGGTCGGTGCGAATTTGACGAGCCGGTCGCGTACGTAGTTTTTTCCAATCTGATCATTTTTCCGCACGTGAACATCAATCAATCCTTGAAGACAAACGCAAGTAGTAGTACACGCAGGCTAGCAGTTTTATTTGTTTGGTGTGTATCCATACCGGAACGACGCCATCGTTCTGTGGCTCGTGTTGATTGTTAATTGATCTGAGTTCACACAAACAAATTCGTGAGTATCAGTTCAGCAGCCAATGCGCAGAAGACAATTGCCACACCTACCTCAACCCAATCACTTCGACACCACATACTGAAAACAGGAAATGAATTATTACAGGTTATTGCGCCATGCATTTCATATGTACGGTACACCGCGAATTTCTGCAAATCCTTGCCAAAGCCTTACAATGGACATAGAGGTCTAACAGTGCCCGTCTGATTTCGGCGAAATGCTGCAGTTTTCAATCAAGCGCACTGAAGCTAAACGAGGCCACACGATAAGTGCAGTGAAAACAAAGCATTCGTGCTAGGTTTTAGTGTTGGTGTTGGAGTTTGATCGAGCTTAGCAGTTCATTTGTTTCCGTTCATGATCTCGCGTTTTATGAAGTGCTTCGTAATTCTAATATGCTGTGTCTCGCAGATCTTTCAACAACAACGTAGACACTGTTAGTCTCCCATGAGCACCTGTTAACTTGTTAAGCTGATCAGAGTAGCACTTCCGGCTTCGTGCATGCATCCAGTCTGAACGAGATCAGAAAGAATCATATGAATTACAAGGTAAAGGAGCCACACTGCTTGAGTACTATTTATATCTAAAGCTCATGATCGAGGTTCATCATCATGCTCTATCCTCATTCGACGATTTGCAGAATACTGAATCATGGTTCACAAAGATTTCTTGCAATCAAAAGTTTTCCCGAAACTCCACTAGACAGAGCTATAAACCCCCCCCCCCGCATTGTGAATTGATTTACGCTCTGATTCTTGGGGTTGTAGTCATTGGGTTGACGGAGTCAGTGATGACACTCGCTGCACTGGAAACTTCAGTGACTGGATGGCCACCGACTGGAGGAGCCCAGTGACTGGACCAAGGTCGCTGAGTTCAAGTCGTCACTGGAAAAACACAGACTGACAAGTTTCAGTCACCAAGGTGAAATGTGGCTGAGTGATTGACTAGATACTTTTCGCTAATTTAGCGACTTTTAACTCAACCAAAACTTCCAGCGACTGATTGATAAGTCTGTGACTACAAATGACTGACAGCAGTTTCATTCAAACTTTTGGCTCGGTCACCGATCAGTTAAAACAGACTGACTTTTCCGAACCCTATTTGATTCACGTTATCATCCATATCATCCACGTTATTCAATAGTTAGCCATAGTGATACAGGTTAAGCCTCTGGTGGTTGATTGAATCGATAAACTTCCGGCCTGGGTTCGTTATGGGCGTTTCTCGTACAGTAATAATAGAGGGGGAACTAATTTAGCAGCAGATTCGAAGTACAGCTGCCTTTCCCACGCGATTACTTATAGACCTGTCGTGACCGAATAACACTGTTTATGTTCACGCCGATTTTGTGAGGAGAATGACAACTGTTTTGATCACGGTGATCTTTTGGCTCAGCGGCTGTTATAACGTGATCACTATGTTGGAGACTAAGCAGAACTTAACAGCTTGCATTCTGGGTGAACAGAGAACAACAAAGAATATCTACTCTTTTGAACGCGGGTTTGCGGCTGTGGAAATGGCGGTAGACCATGTGAACGAATTCATCCTTGCTCCACATTTCACGTTGAATACGCACTTCACGGATATTGGGAATACTTGTTCGGCCAAGACGCATGTTGTTGGACATTTCATGTCGCTGCTCGAACGAGATATCCATTGCGACGTCGTCATCGGGCCAGGCAAGTCGTTCTGTCGAGAATGCTGGACCTCAGACCTCAGACAGAGATGGTGGCATTTGTTTGTGTCCGTGTGCTCTAATGGTTTATGGGGCTCTGCCGGTCAGTTTGTATAACATGTCGGTATAAAGCATCTACTCTTGGAAAAAATTTGAGCCGCTAGTGAGGAGTAAAAACAAACCTAATTCTGAAATCTGATCATCAACCATTATGACACAAGACTGGCAATTTGACATCAATTTAACAGTAGAAGTGTGTTCGATGGTTTCGTTCTCATGCTTACATCTTGCTTAGAACGCACGAAAGAGCCTTCGCGTGTACTCTAAGATTTTTATAAGGCTTCCTCTTTTGTAGGTTGTGGTGTGGCAGCTCAGGCACTGTATGCCGTGCTGGAGTTCTACGGTGTCCCGATGATAGGGTGTCCAGCAGCCGGTGAGTTTCGGCATATCACTGAAGTTTTATTTGCACATTTTGAATGCAGCTTGTAATGCAAAATTGTCCACTTCCCAGCAATGGTTCAGAGAGGAATAAAATTCCAAAACCGTGAACTGACCATTGAGTTGTCTAGGGGACTGAAAAGTGATCTTGAACAAAAATCAAAATTCTGAAGTCTGTTTGACCCTGCTAAACAAATTTTTACTTTACCTTAAAAGCACCCTACGACGCGATGGGATCTCAAATCCGCGCAGTATTTGAATAACAGTAATTCTTCATTTTTCTAATTCAGGACTGTCTGGCACGAAAGCTGATTACCGGGACATGACCAGGTACTGAATCGTGACTTTTATTTCGGGATAATTTCACAAAGTGTGTTTTGCAGAGTCTCTTTTGTGTACGCTAGCATAGCTGATGTTTTGAAGCAGTTCTTCAACTACGCCAACTATACTCACGCAGTATTCCTACAAGACAAGTCCATCCCTTTCTTCCGCGAAATGAACACGCTGGTAAAAGAACATATCAAGAAAGAGAACTGGGAGCTGTTTATCGCATCCAAGTTCATCTTTTTCGAATCGGATAAATTAACGGAGCACGATATACGTGAGACCCTATTGACAGCCAGCGAAACAACGCGAGGTATGTCTTCTTCAAAACTAGACCTGGCTCAAATTGCTCGATCGAACAGATTTAACAACAAGGGCATTGTGACAGTGTACCAGCTGCATGAACGTGCTCCAGGAAACCAAAACATTGGGGTGTTCATTCGCTCGAGAAATCTGCCAATTTACATCTTTTTTTAGTCATATTTCTCGGAGCTGATGGTCCCACTGTTCGCAAATTCATGGTGAGAACTGACCTCTAACACCGCACACAGTTTGATGCCCATCTCGTTTCAGCTTGCTGCTCATGAATTAGGCATGACATCCGGGGACTATGTGAGGATGCTTTTTTGTAATCATGTATCCGCATTAACGCTTTGTTGTATTCAGTTATTTATCGCAGTTGAATTGTTCACCAGCCCAGTGTGGGGCAAGTATCTTCCGATTCAGGGCGACAAGGACGATCCTGTTGCCTCCGACGCATATCGGGCATTGCTCCTTATGACCACAGAATCTCTGGTCACGGACGAAATGGCTTTATTCTGGGAACAGATGAAGGCTTTGTCTAACAGCTCATTCAACTTGACCTTTTTACCAGAAGAAAAAGTACCATGAATATCACATCGAAATGCAATGTTACCACGAAATGGTTTGCCTTTCACAGTTTGACCATATCGTGTCGCATTTATATGACGCTGTTGTCCTGTATGCGAATGTCGTTCGTGATGCTGTTGAGAAAGACGATTATCAGAATGGTCTGAGCGCATCAAAGTTTGCAAACTATACCGTCAACTACAAATTCGAAAGCCCTATTCATGGCACCGTTCACCTTGATGAGGACTCAGATCGATTGTGGTACTGGCATCTGAACATCCTGGAAAAATACGAGGAAAACGTTTACGAGGTTTCGAGTCAAACAATGCCTCTGAGGGTTTTCGTCAGCAGAAATCTATGAATATAATGTTTCAGATCTTTCTGGGATTCGATCCACTCAGCAATTCAATTCGCGAGCTGGGAGATGGTGACGATTTCCCTGGCAATGGAGAACTGCCGCCGGACATGCCACGATGTGGTTATCGTGGTGAAAATCCCGAATGCAGCGCTGTACACGAAGTGTTCACTCAGTATGGGCCCATAATCGTCATCATCCCTGTTCTTCTGCTGGTTCTACTTCCAACGACGATCTGGTTTATAAAAAGGTTAACTCTCTGTGCCCTGAGTGACCTGCGACTCTCTGAGCACGTAGTGGGGTCTTTCAGACCCCAGGCCATTTGGCCAATCAGCG
>JAQIWT010001037.1:0-12905 GCA_034696485.1 Isohypsibius dastychi | reverse complement strand
AGTTCCCCCGTTCCACATAATGAATCTCTCTCCGTGGAAAACGAAATTCCACCGGACGAAATGGACCACCCGTTTAACCCACCAGCTGATTTCCAGTATTTCAAGCAGGACCTTCCGGTGGTTCAAGCAATAGGTATGTCGTTGGTTTTTCTGTAATTTCTGACAACATCAATATTTCAGTGACATCAGTGCGGTTTTTCTGAGCATCTAATACCATTTAATTTTAAAAAAGCTATATGAGTATTATTCGACTGATGGGGATTTATAGCAAGCTGTTTATTCCGATGCTACAACATGGCGCAGTTTTTCTGACCTTTTGTAGTGCCGACTAACACGATGAAATCTTGTAAACAAGGATCAGCCAATATTGCGCGGGTGGAAGTGAAGACAAGTAAGATTTCTGTGCATTTCCGGCCAGTTCTTCTTGCGGAAGTGTATCGCGACGCTGAAGTCAGGATGGAATGTGCTCCTTGGTTGCAAATATTTTGTTGTTCTTACAGATCTTTCATCTGCCGCC
Source organism: Isohypsibius dastychi (assembly GCA_034696485.1). Classification (NCBI taxonomy): domain Eukaryota; kingdom Metazoa; phylum Tardigrada; class Eutardigrada; order Parachela; family Isohypsibiidae; genus Isohypsibius; species Isohypsibius dastychi. The sequence goes on along the minus strand of JAQIWT010001037.1, from coordinate 12,388 downwards.
GTCGCCAAAAAACAGGATGACTGTGCTGACATTTGTATTTCAACAAGCTGCGTCGAGATCGGTAGGGTGGCGACTTGCACCTTCGAAATATTCATTCTTTAATTTTTCTACATTACAGCTGGCACTTTGTTGCAATCTATGGATTTGGCACAGAATCCATGTGAAGATTTCTACTCTTACGTCTGCGGAAAGTGGGATAAAAATAACCCAATTCCAGACGGTATCTTACCTTTTGCTGGTATTGGTGGTGACCTTTTATTGATGTATTCTTGCAGATAAAAGCTCGTATGATACTTTCACTAAAATGAGGGACCACTTGGATCTTATAATAAAAGGTATTTTCAGTCTAATTTATGCACCCAGATTATTTTCAATAAATATTTCGGACAGGTTTATTGGAAACTCCTGTAGTTTCCACTGACACAAAATCTACGGTTAAAGCCAAGAAATTGTATGAATCATGTATAAATGAAGGTTCGCATTTAGTTCGACTTTCTCAATCCAACAACATCGTCATTTGAAAAATTAATTGTAATGTTGTCACTGTCGGTTTTTCAGAGATAATCGAACGTCGTGGAGCTGAGCCTTTGTTGAAATTTATCCAGGATCTGGGAGGATGGCCAGTGATAGAACCAACTTGGAACGCGTCGAAGTTTAAGTTAGAAAAGCTTGTCGCCACACTTCGAAATATGCACAATGATATTCTGGTATCGCTGGTAAGTCCCTGGCGGTCAAATTGGATACAATGCTGTAATTTGTGGATTTAGTGGATCGGACCGGATGGAAAAAATTCCAGCTGGAATGTGTTGCAGGTCAGAGAAACAGTCTGTTTTTCCTGCGATTTCGGAATGAACCTGTGCATTATTTGAAGATTGATCAAGCTGACTTTGGGATGCCGACTCGGGAATATTATCTTGATGGAAACCAGCTTTACCGTTTGGCTTATTTGGGATTAATGACATCCATCGCAGAACTCCTGGTAGTTTCCCCACTTGTTCATTATAAGTCACTAAATGCAATTGAGGTTATTTTTACAGGGAGTGCCCCGATCTCGCGCAATGACGGATATGGAAGAAATTTTACAGTTCGAAACCAAACTTGCTAACGTACTGATTTCCTTACCAGATTTTCTGTGTTTGTACCCATATAAGTTTTTTGCAATATAGATTTCTACACCGCAAGACCAAAGACGGAATTTCACATCGATCTACGAAAAAATTACGATTGCCGAAATGGAAGATCGTGTGCCACAGGTGAGGATGGAATGACCTTGTGTTAAGACTGTTGAATTTGAATATGCGATGGTATGTTTAAAGATCAAATGGGGACGTTATTTTGAGATTGTTCTTAACCGGAGTGTCTCACCAGACGAACCTCTGGTTGTGTATGCCAAAGATTATTTCCTGAAGCTCGGTGACCTTTTGCAAAAGACCCCACAACGGTAATTTTATTTTCTGGGAAATTGTTGCCTACGCTGAATTGAATAGTTTTTCTTCAGAACTGTCGCGAATTATCTTATTTGGAGGATCGTCCAGAATCGGGCATCTAATCTGGATGAGCGATTCCGAAGTCGAAGACGCGTGTTCAGTAATTTACTTTTGGGTAACACCAAGGATGCACCGAGGTGCTTTTTGAGCTACACATGAAAATGAGATTGTCACATTATATGACCGGCGTTTTGGTTCCAGATGGCGTGTATGTGTGCAGTACGTAAACGACAACCTGGTAAGTGATTCGTTATTTTATTAGTCAAGTCCATAAAACGTATGAAGAATGCTTGTAATTTCCAAACGACAAATCGGCGAAAATTTTCGGCAGTGAAAGTTGGACACCGTACCTATTTTTCAGATTGTCTGTTAAAATATAATTCATCTTTTACTGTGGTGCAGTATAATAATTCATGCTCAATGTTTCTGATAATTTGTAGGGAATGGCAGTCGGAGCAATGTTTGTCACCGAACATTTTAAGGAGGACAGCAAAGAAATCGTGAGTTGACTTTTGAAGAGCTTGGATGTTTTCCGGTATTTTACTGTTGTATTCAGGCTCAGCTGATGATCCGCGAAATTCGAACTTCATTTTTGGAAGTCTTGGGGGAAGTTGACTGGATGGATAAGGTGACCAAAAGGAAAGCTGAGGAAAAGGTGAAATCAGTCTTCATTCTTTCAGTTTGACACGCTTCTTCATACATATATTGTATTCAGATTGAAAGCATGATTGACAATATCGGCTATCCTGATCACGTTTTAGATCCGGAACAGCTGGATGCCGAATATGAAGATGTTTGTAGCATTTTACCCAGTGTATTATATTGAACAGGTAAAGAATATTCTTTTCATCGAAACGTAGATGGATTTCGACCCGGAAAAGTATTTCGAAAATGTTGTCACTTGTTTGAAATATCTCACGCAAAAAGAGCGGGAAGAATTGTGGAAGCCGGTTAATCGAACGACGTGAGTCATTTCTTGAAGTGCCTGGAAAAAACAACTTGTTATTTTATGACCTTTAAGGTGGTCAACCACTCCTGCTGTGGTCAACGCATTTTATAGCCGAACGAAAAATCAGATTAGTAAGTAGATTTAAATTTTGCTCTCCGGTGGATAACTTTACGCGGTTCTGCAGTGTTTCCGGCTGGAATATTGCAACCTCCCTTCTATAATCGCCATTTTCCGATGACCATGAATTTTGGAGGTACGATTTATGTTTTTCGGCACCATCAAGTACCTGCAATGTAATCACGTAACAATCCATGTAGGAATCGGTGTTGTAGTCGGCCACGAAATCTCTCATGGCTTCGACGATAAAGGTCCTTAATTAAGTTCGATTATTGTTGCATGTTAAGTGTGTCACTTATGTGTTATTTCCAAAGGTCGTCAGTTCAATAAATTTGGGAACCTGGAGCAGTGGTGGCCAATGGAGACTGAGCGGCATTTTGAAATGAAAGCTAAATGCTTGGTTGAGCAATACAACAAATATCAACTAACCGATCTAAACCTGACCGTAAGTTTTCGTAATTAGGTCTTCAATAATAATGATAATTTACTTATGAATACAATAATTTTAAATTGTTAGTAATAAGTTCCCAACAAGTGTCCATTTAATTCTGTCCATTTCACTCAGCTGAATTACCTCACAGGTTAATGGGATGCAGACCCAAGGGGAAAACATAGCCGACAATGCAGGAATTAAATTGGCATATAGGTCCATGCAACGTTGGCTTGTGAAGAATCCGAATAGTCCCCGACTGCCTGGGCTACACCATTTGTCGCCTGAACAGCTATTTTTTGTCAATTTTGCTCAGGTATTGTTTGTGTCAGCTTAATCTATGTTTCGACTTTAATATTTCACGGTGTCACTTTAAAGGTGTGGTGCGGGTCATCACGACCGGAAGCGCTGCAATTTAGACTTCGAACTGGCGTTCAGTGAGTCTTCCTGGTTTTTTCTTAACAAAATGTGATTATATAAAATCTTGTTCCAGTCCACCGGGAAGGTTCCGCGTAATCGGTGCTGTTTCGAATATGCATGTAAGTCAGTTTTTAGATGTGTTTTTTCGCTGTTTCTGCGTGGTCAATTCTGTTGATCGTTCGAAGTTTTGCAAGCTTGCCCCCCTCAAGTATGTTTTGCAGGAATTTTCCGACGCGTTTCAGTGTTCTTCAAACAGCCCCATGAATCCTCAGCAAAAATGCCAAGTGTGGTGAAGTCGGAACGGAAGTAGAATATGACCGCGTTGTGTTTGCCAGCGGCGGTTTACACGCCATTTTATTGGCTGTGGAATAACACGCACTTGAGGACTATTGTCGCTTTCCATGTGAGAAAGAGTCGTTTGAATTAATTTAAATGTTTTATATTATAGCCGGTCTTGTGAATGTATTATATGGCTCGATTAATGGTTATTCCATTGTCTGCCGGCTTTTTTCACCGAATCCTGACATGCGGAGTTAGCTTCGCGAGTTCGTGATAAAGTAAGACAAGACAAGTCGACTTGTTGACTTGTTTTCTTTCACGGGTATCCTGAATGAATGATCGTACTTCTTCTCACTATGGGGTATTAATCGAGTTTCCGATTGGCACGACACGTAATAAATATTCAAGAAACTAATTTGAGATCGGCAGATTGAACACTATTTCTGCAAGAGCAATTTTCGACTTCAGTGCTTTTAATAACGAAAAACATGGATGAGAAACTCGACAAACCCAAGTTTAAAAATCCGTTCTTCGTACATGAAGATGAAGACCTTTCATGTGGGATGTGCGGATGGAGACCCAAATGGCTACAACGATTCAACAACATGAAGGTTTGATAGATTTTAATTTGAAAATAAGTGTTTCAATGATAAGCATTAACATCTGCATTTTGACAGATCTTTATGCTATGCTACGTTCTGCTCGGAGTATTCCACGGTATTTAACATTTGAAAGGGAATTCGTCATCATGTTGGAAAACTTTTGATTTTAGGGATGACCCATACTTATTTCGGTGCTGTTTTGCCATCGATTGAAGTAGTTAATTTCTATGAGCAAAGTTACTTGTCTAACCAATACTAATCACATGTTTTTAGAAACGTTTTGGATTTTCATCGGAATCGATTGGAATAATAAAATCTATGAACGATGTTAGGTGAGTTATATTGCGTTTGCAGCAACAAATCAGCCGCGATGATATTTTATATTTGAGATATTTATTGCAGTCACCTAATGACGGCTTTGTTGATTGCTCATTATGGAGGCTCAGGGTCTGCCCATCGGCCGCGTTGGATAGCAGCAGGTGGATAGCAGCAAATTTAAAATGGACATTAGGTTCATTATTTTTGTGGGTTTATTTTGTAGGCAGTTTTGTCGTCGGCATTGCTTTCCTCGTCATGGCCGGTCCTGAGTTTATGTTCCCTGTCCGGAAAACGTCAGCACTTTTTGCGACGATGGCATCCAGCACAGACGCTAAAGAACAATTCTGCGACGCAAACCGAACCGCCACCGTAGCACCGGAGTGCTCGCTAACCGGTCATACTGAGAACATTGGACCGCTGGTCATTTTTGGACTTGCTGAATTTCTGATCGGAATTGGAGGTAATGTCTGTTTTACCCATTCCATTCTTCTTTTATAAACTAACTTGGTTTCTAGGAACGACAACTATGATCCTCGGTTTACCATTTGTGTAAGTTCCTTAATGGTGGACTTGACATCTCTATATTAAAGTGCTAGTTGCTAACGTTAGTCCGTATGTCACACCGAGCAGAACGTTGATTGACTGATTGCTTTTAAACGCTTCTGCCCCAATCCGCTGATCCGCCAGTCTCTTAACTTACTCACAACCTCCAACAGCTGATAGTACGTCATAGCAACAAAAAACTATTGTCTCAAAAAACAACACATCAACAAAACCCAGCCCTTCCGGTGAAACACGTGACTGTCCGAAGGGTTCCCCGTTTCCGGTGGAACACCTAGCATTCCGAAGGGTTCACACCTTCCTGTTGAACACCTGACAATCCGAAGGGTTTGACAGTGTGGGCTCAGCAGCCTAGCACTTGGGACGCCAGAGTGATTTTTTGAACTCTGCAAATTTCTGCGCGTAGCGCTGAACACGCAGCTAGTACTGCTTTAAACTCAAGATCAACATTTTAGGGACGACCAAGTGAGCCATCTGAATACGCCGATTTATTTTGCTTTGTCATTTTCCGGACGGATATTCGGTCCACTAATCGGACTTGGATTAGGAGCCGTGTTTAACGCAATATTTTTCGACTTTTCCCGTTGGTTTGAAATTTTTAGCAAGCAACTTGAATGCTATAAACACTTGTTGTTATGTTTTTAGATCCCGAATTCAAACAGACAGATCCTCGTTGGATATCTGCATGGTACTTGGGATTCATAATAGCCGGATTTGGTGTCTGTTTATTCTCCCTCACTCTCGCGGTAAATATATCCGTGAACGCTAAACGAGCAGTTCGGTAAAGGCCACTTTCTTCCAGTGTTTTCCACCGAAAATTCCTGAATCGACGAAGAAGAAAGATGATGCAGCAGAAGCGAAGAAAGCTCTGAGTCTGATAGAAAAGAAGCCTCCTCCCAAACCTGTGGTTTTGAGAGGTTCTGTTTTTCAACCGTTGGAAATTTCCGTGATATCACCTAGTGTTTGTTTTTAGATCTTCCGAAAAATTTGAAAAGATTGGCCACGAATCACACATACATGATCAAATTGACTTCTCAGCTCATCAACGCCTTTGTTCTATCAGGTATGTTCTTTTCCATTTGGCCAGCTTAGTTTAGAGTCAGTAATTTATTTATTCATTTTCAGGCTACATGTCATTTTCAAAAAAGTTTATGAAAGAACAATATCAGCTGTCCCAATCTGTCGTCTCGATAGCGGGAGGTAAGACAGCTGGGATGACCTTTCGTTTCGTGTCTGACTTTGATTTTCGATCGTTCTGTCAGGCATGCCACCCGTTTTTGCTGGATTCATTGGCATTGCTTTCGGAAGCTTTTTAATTAAACGGTTCAAGTTTCGTCCTATCCAAGTTGTTTACTTGATGATCACATCATCGGTAACTCAACTTTGTGGCAATTTACATGTCAAATTCTAGTTTTAAATTTGTGTCTGTTTATGTATTCAGGTAGTCGGGGCAGTTTGTTACTTCAGCGTCATCGGACTGGGATGTGATATGCAGCAGATTGTCGGAGTAGATGACGTACCTGATCCATATAATTTGTTAGTAAGCGCAGTCGAATTTTTTTCCATATCAAGAAATTGATAGACTTTGTTTGATTTTTTAGAAGTTCAAGCAACTTGTGCATGATCACAAAGAACTGCAATTGTGGTGATAGGGAATTCAATCCCGTTTGCAATCGCGCGGATATGGTGTCTTATGTGTCTCCATGTGTAGCTGGATGCCGATCATCTAAAAGAGTCAATACGGTAACTATCCATTTCGTTGTTGAAAGTTGAAACTAGCATAAATTATGAAATAATTTTGTTTTTTAGACAAAATTCTACATGGGCTGCTCTTGTACGGGGAATGACACCAGAGTCGATATATTGAGCAATGTAACTGCTTTTGGGTCTAGTCCACCAAGACCTTCCAAAATTCATGCTGGACTGTGTCCAAAAAGCTGCCCGAATTTTGTGTGGTATATAGTCGCAATGACCATTGCTAAATTGTGTATGGGAATGCCGACAGCGGGAGTTCTCATGCTTCAGTTCAGGTACACCAGCGTGTAAATTAAATTCAACCGACCCACGAAGAATAGTAAATATATTTTTTTGTTACAATTCATAATATGTTATTAATGTTAAATTTTTTTACTTGTACTTTTTGCCTATTTTACTAGTTTCATGTGATTTTTGTTTTTTATCAGAATTGTGGATGTGGACCTGAAAAGTTTGGCAAATGCAGTGACCTTGATAGTCATGTCGGCCTTTGGATTTCTTCCAGCTCCGATTGTAATGGGGCGATTGATCGACTCGGCTTGTCGATTCTGGCAGATAAGTCCCTGTGGCAAGAAGGGTGCATGTTGGCTTTATAATGCCGATGACTTCCGGTGGAAGTTGCATGCTGCGGTTGGCATTGTTCGGATTGTCTCTTGCGTTTTAGACTGTTTGGTGAGTTTTTGCATGACTGAGGTTTGCTTCTATTTTCAACCAAACTTTTGTTTTAGATTGCCTATAGAGTCCGTAATTTGTCATTTGATCGAGAAAAGGCCGAAGCATTGGAATTATCAAGCTTTCCAAGCGTTGACTCAACGGTGACCTTTGTTGGAATGGAACAAGCTCATGTTGTTGATCCGCCATCGACGACACCCTTAACAAAAAGAAGCAGCTATCCCGCGACGAGAAAGATTGAATAAAGTTTGAGATGAGCATGAATGAATGCTTCATAAGCTTGGATGCCGGAATATTGCGCATGCATGTGCAAGTTTTTTCCCCGTAAAACTGTGATCTGAACAAAATCCTGAAAATACTACAGTTTAATTTCATTTGTGTTCTCGCTTGGTATTTTTTTTAAACCTTGATTTTGGAAAAATGCACCCAATCCTCATATTTCCGGTTAGCACTTAGGGTTTTCAAACGCCAGATCTTTTTCGCGTAAAATTTAAATGCTCATTTACTTTTTATTAGCGCGAGGCTGATTAGAGTTCAGAAGACTGAACAATAAAGACGATCAGATTACCCTAAATTTTTCAAGAAAGTTCAGCGCGCAGATAGAATTCAACGCGTAATATTCCGTTCAGAAAACGGAAAGAAAACTTCAGCGCAGCTGTTCAGAAATATTCGAGGAAATGCTTATAGAGGAAGAAGATTCAATGTGAGAATTCGCCGGCGGGCGGAATTAATCAAGCAAGTTTGTTGTGCGATAGAGATTCCGGGACAACTATTGAATAGATATTTTGATTTGCAAGCTGAATCATGAATAGCCATTTATTTGTCTGAATGAATAATAACATAGATTGACTGCAACTTCATGACTTGGACTCAATTATCACGTGGTTCAACCTCCAAGTTCATGACTGTAATTTAATATTCAATTCATCTGCTCTGAGAATTAGTTAGTTGACAGTTTTTATTAGGCGAATTTGAATAACAAACAGCAGTTCTTTCTTCTATGGGAACTCAGATATGCTGTTCGCGGATTAGAGCATATCTCGCCGGAAAGCTTAACCTTGTTTTTGTCACTTTGAAATGAGAATAATGATAGTTTCATATTTTAGCACCTGTTCTCTTTGAATCAACGCTTCTGATTTGAAGAAGAAAATGGAGAGCTTGAAAGGGAAATATTTCTCCGGGTGGCATTGGAGAAATCCTTTCGCCAGTTCACTGGTTCCGGATTTACGACTTGGAATATTCGGCTGGCATCCCCAATGGCTCCAAAGGTTCAAAACAATGAAGGTGCTGTTCAAAATGAATTTACTTCGAATCGTAGTAAGAGAGCTTTTATTTTGTTATCATAGATTTTCATGATATGCTACATTGTTCTGGGAATATTTCACGGTAAGTGAATGTATTAGATTTAATCATTCAAAATCTGATTTAGTTCATGGCTTTGTAAGAGGTTCCTGTTTGGAATGTTTGATGTTGTCAGTCTATTGCAATTTTACTGAATTTAAATAAATTTTATTTTACTTTTTTATTCGATTCTTTGATTCATTTCATCTTTTATATAATTCTTTATATTTTCAGGCATGTATTCTGCGTATCTGAGTACCATGATCCCTTCAATCGAACGCCGGTTCGGATTCACTTCAAAACAAGTTGGAACTTTTCGTGCAATGTCAGATGTCAGCCGAATTATTGCTTCATTAATTGTTGCACATTACGGAGGAGCTGGACATCGTCCAAGATGGATCTCAGGTGGAGCGATACTCTTGGGAATTGGAATGTTTATCATGGCTTCACCGGAATATTTTTTCCCGGCTGGCCATACATCATTGGTGACAGCTGTCGTCGCGTTCGCCAAGGATTCGAACGAAATATTTTGCAGCGCTAACGCATCGGTATCTGGTTTGCTGACAACTCGGGCTCAGAATTGTTCCGTCCAACATGAATCTGATAAAGCTTTATATCCGCTTATTGTTTTTGGACTGTCGGAATTTATAATGGGACTGGGTGCGACTTCGATCGTTATTCTCGCCTTGCCGTTCATGTACGTCATATTAACATCTTTAGCGACCGCTTGTTGAATGTCACCTTTTGCAGAGACGATAACGTATCCTGCCGAAACTCGCCCTTGTACTTTGGTATGACAGAAAAATCTAGTGTTCCGACTCATGATTTCATAATTTGATTTTGTAGCTCTATCATTTTGTGGACGATTATTTGGACCGCTTTTGGGCTTTGGACTTGGTGCTATATGTTCAAATATATTTTACGATTTTAGCCGTAAGAAATTTGTGCGAACTTTTGAACGGAATCATTTAGCGTAAAGTTTCGTTCCAGATCCCAACTTCCGACCGAATGATCCTCGATGGGTCAGTATCAGTTTATTGCTGGTCCAGGTTGTGTCTGTTGTCTTCATTTTAATCTTGTTCAGGTTTCGGCTTGGTATTTAGGATTGCTCGTAACCGCAACAGGCGTACTATTCTTCGGCATTCTCATCGGCGTACGTTTTGCTGAATGCAGTCTTAATCAACGATTATTTCAGTGGTATTTTATGTTCTTTTTTTCCAATTCCAAAACAGTGCTTCCCATCTGTCGTTCGGGAATGTTCAGCAACATCAAAAGACTGCAAGGAATTCGATGCAAAGCGGCGACAAAGCATGGTCCGCAAATGTGCCACTTATAAAGGTCTCGATTATTTAACTTTATTATCAGAACAGAAGATTCAATATTCATTTCTCTTGTTAATAGATTTTCCAAAAAATCTCAAGCGGATTTTCACCAACTTACCATTTATGGTCAAACTCGTGTCACAACTAATGGAGGGATTGGTCATTTCCGGTATCCAACAAAACAATCATACTATAGCCTGATGTTATTAAGAGAATAAATTCAGGTTATATGAGCTTCATGCAGAAATTCATTAAAGAGCAGGTAAGAACTGGAGAATAAATAAATGCACAGATAATTCATTTGTTGCCCTCATTTTCTCGCTTTTTAGTATCGCGTATCTCAGTCCTTGGCAAGTTTGGCAACCGGTAATATTAAACAGCCCTGAACTATACGTGTTACCACAAATAACAATAATATGTTTTTAGGTATACCCGGGGTATTCGCGGCGTTCTTTGGGATATTTTTGGGCAGCGCCATCATCAAGAAATGGAAGCTGGAACCTGGTCATGTTTCTCTCTTGACTGCGTTGGCCGCAATAATCGGCTCAGCTTCGTACTTTATCGTCATCGCTTTCGGATGTGAACAGCTGGAAATATCAGGTGTTGATGATGTGGAAAATCCATATAATATGTAGGTTTAAATGATGGTGTCATCAAAACATTTACTTGTTGATCATCAGCCAGTTTTTTCCGCAGTACTGGAAACAACAACTATTGCTTCAACCAAAGACAATGCGGCTGTCCGAATGGACAATTCAGTCCAGTTTGCGACATGGAAACTGGACGGACTTATTTATCTGCTTGTATTGCCGGATGTTCCTCCGCTGCCAGAATAAATGGGGTAAATTAATTTATTGTTAATCGTGAATAATTAATAATATTGATTGTTATTAATTAGAGTAAATGGGATGAACAATCTCTTTTTTGTGGTTATTTTTGTGAAAAATATAAAGATGACCTTTTGGAGTCTCATTGTGTCTGGTGTTTATAGACGAAAACCTACACAGACTGCCAGTGCCTGTCCAACTCTTCTCTTCCAACCCACGAGTCATCCAGTAATTTTGGTAGTTCTCGCGTGGTACCCGGACTTTGCCAGGAGCCGTGCTACAAATTCGCACCTTATGTCATTGTGATGTGTTTTGCGAAGTTCTTCCTGGGAATCCCGATTGCTGGGATCGTGATGATGCAGTTCCGGTACGTATTTACCACTGTTCAGACAAAGGTCATCTACTTTCTCTTAAAATTGACATTATCGCAAAATTAACGTCACTCAATATTTTGGGTTCTTTAGACTGGTGGACTATGACTTGAAAAGTTTGGCCAATGGAGTCACATCCGTCACCATGTCGCTCTTTGGATTCCTTCCTGCGCCGATTATAGCTGGTAACTGCTCTTCGGCTGACTCGTATAATGTTCCGTTTTATTAAATATTCTCTTTCTCCAGGCGCCATCATTGATACCGCCTGTCGATACTGGCAACAGACTGCGTGCGGTCAGAAAGGCTCTTGTCTTCTGTATAGTCCTCAGGACTTCCGGTGGAAGTTGCATATTACAGTAGCCTTCTTCAAACTCATCACATGTGGAATGGATTTATGGGTATTGCGAAGTATGGTTTTAAACCCAAATATAAATCGTTTGAATATTTTTGTGATTTTAAGATCGCCTGGTTGGTTTGGGATATGAAATTCGATCGAGAAGCAACAAGTGGTCCAGCCGCAACTGACTCTACAATACCACCACGCGCCCTCGAACAGTCAGTCTCGGTTGAAAATTCGGTCGTTTCGGATACGACCTCGGAATCCGACTATCCGCCCTCCGAACAGGACGACTACTTTGAGGCAAATATCGTAAATTCTCGCAAATTCAACTTGCCGCGGAAGAGCATCGTTGATACTCTGGCTAATTCGATGAACGCCAAGAATCTCACGGAGGAATCCGATGACACCAGCTACGTTCCCACAATCGTCATGGATGCTCGAAGAGGGTCTTTGATGGACTGAGTAAACTGTATTCCCACTTTTGACATTCTTTATCATCGAAAATGAAAAACAAATTGCCCTAATTGTTTGAAACTGTACTTCATATTTTAATAGCTGTTGAAAATCGATAATATACAACACCACCCTACGACAATC
>JAQIWT010001036.1:0-12926 GCA_034696485.1 Isohypsibius dastychi | reverse complement strand
TCTTTAAAAGTCGCAATATCGATGGCGGAAGAGGGAAGGGTCCCGGATTGTGCACGATCTAAGACTTCCGCCGCTTTTGACTATAATAACATTTTCCGATAACAAAGCTCCTGGTTGGATTCCCCGTCAATTACTCACCTTCACAAGATCAAGATAAACGAAACGAGTTTGATCAGAAGCCTCACCCCCTAGGCCAAGCGCATAACTGGCAGACCACCATAACGGTTTTTTGACAAAATTGTCAAAGCCCCATGACACCCATGATTCCTGTGATGCGGAAAAAAATTCGTCGACTGTCAGAAAACGCTTGCTCCTACAACAAGAAACAAAATTGTCTAAACTAAGGCAGACCAGAACAAACCATATTCTCAGGTGCACACGTTTTTCTGTTCTTCGCACCACGATCAGTACAATTTACGTACTTTTTTAGTTCCTGAAGCACAACTGCGAGTCCCTGTGGCTTTCTTCCCTTTCTCCTGAACTTCTCAGCCAGTTCTGCTGCAGAGAAGGTCACTAAGTCTTCTTGAAGAACACAACTTTCGATCAGATCCGTCCAAAATTTCATCTTGCTCTCGTAAGCGACAGGATTTAATTCCCGTGATCTGAAGTCTGAGAATAGCGCATTCATACGAATATCGTCGTTCCAAACATCCGGAAATATTGAACTTTGTCCAGAAGGAGATCTGACGTTTTTCGACCTTGCTGAACGGTGGTCGTTCTCGGGAGGAGAATCATCTTCACTAAGCTGAGCACTAAAAGTGGAGATTATGGAACGTAATAACGAACGAGAAAAAATGGGTAGGCTTACGCGAGCTCGTTTTTTCGCGAAAAGGCCATGTTTCCGTAGTTCGTCTGGTTTTGAATGATTCCCGCTTGGACTACACCCGACCGCGACTTTCACAGTTTGTGTGGCGGCGAGATTCGCAAACACAGTGGTAATCTGTATTCTATGATTACAGTTCACCCGATTTCCGGACCCAAGGCCAAAACCAAATACGTCTCCGATAAAAAGCAAAACATCGAATTCACCAGCATGCAATGCAGCAGTGTTTTTAGCGATGTTCGGTGGCGTAGGGATATTCCGGTGAATAGTGGTTCCCCTGGCCGTTTGGCAAAGCGAAGCGTGTCCAAAGATCACCTCGTCGAAGCGGTGTGCTGACTTCGTGAGATCATTTCTTTTCCCGCCGAGAGGAAATTTCCATTTCTCCTTTCCATCTTCTGGGATTTCACGTATTTTCGGACCAATTAGTTGCGTATCAATACCCGACTGAACTGTTTAAACATATCTTCCAGTTTCCGATTTTCTGCGCTGATATTGAAATGGATTGGTTATTTGGAGGGTTTTCATCTCCGCCGCCACCACCGACTAGGAGCATTTTCAGCATCCTTTTCACTTGGATGATTCGCATGTAAGAAGTTTTGGTTGGAGTTAGAATAATATATGACAATGTTTGGTGGAATTGTCAGTAAAGGGTGAATTAAACCAATTGATTCCGAACGAAGGACCTGTATTTCATTTTGTTTTGTTTGTTTTTGTGTTTTGTTGATATTCAGCTCTTCGATATAATCCCATTTTCCCAGAAAACCAGCTGGTTCATTTTGCTTTTTTCCAGGTCGATTGGCTTCGTCGTTCTGGCCGTCCTGCTCGTTATATCTTATTTCTGGCTGAAACACTATCTGTACGCCTGTTCTGAGCAACGCAGATACGTACTATAATTGATGACTGCGTCTTTCTAGTTTGGGAAGAGTGAACAATGCCATTCGACCGGAATACAGAGATGTTGTCACTCGAGTTCGAGAATGGTTCCAAGTGCAGGACCGTGGGAGGCCAAATGAAACGCATCCAAGAACCACTCACCGAAATCTTAGCACCGGAAGTACTGGAAGCTTCGAAAGTGCTGACACTGGCTGTCCCATTTGCTTGAATGATCCTGCATTACTTCCGGTCCAAACAAATTGTGGCCATAAATTCTGCGGTAAATCTATGTTCAAAAAAAATATTTGAAAATTTTATATTCAAGAAAAATAAATAATTAAAAAAAACAACATTGATGATATATCATGAAATGCACGTTAGGAAATTGCATCATTGCGTATTGGCAGCGCGGATCATGGGGAGCGGAAGCAATGAAATGTCCGGTCTGTCGCCAGCGCATAACCTTATTGATGCGGAATCAAGTTCAAGGTTCTGCTATGCCTGAGAATCTCGACCAGGTCACCGATATTGAGCGGGAAGTGCATGCCTATAACCGGAAGTTCTCCGGCGAGCCACGATCTGTAATGGAGAAGTTGTGGGATATTCCAGGCATACTCGGTCATCTCTTCAACAATGTCTCGCTTTTTGGAATCATACGCTTGTTTTCTCAAGGAAGGATGATGTTTTATTTGCTGGCATTTCTTGCATACTTCATCTTCCCCTTCGATCTCATCCCGGAGTCGTTCCTGGGAATCTTTGGGCTCGTCGATGATTTCGCGGCTCTTGGGCTTGTTCTGAGCCAGTTAGCCGCTGTTTATCGGGCCGTTATGACACGCGACGGGATAGAATAATACGTTTTTGTAATTTTACGAAGCAAATCTCTTCTATTACTTGCAACAAAAAAGGTATCTGTAATATACCGGATGAAACCATCCGCTGTCGAGGACAATCGCTCACTCTTCGTGTTTTATTTTGTTTAGATGGATTTTCTTACTCTTGTGAAAATATGGCAACTGGTGTAAAACGAGAAATAAAACCAAGAAAGTAATCCGAATAGAAAGGCGTTTATTTCAGATTTCGACTCTATTCCCAATTATTGTGCCTTCTTCTCATGATGGACATGTTCTGCTGATCCTTCTCCATGTTCGTGGTCTTTATGATGGTCATGGCGAAATAAATCCATGATTCCTATTGACTGCGCATGTGGGCCCACAGCGTTGCCATTGGCATCGATTGATAAATTTGGATTTGTTTTCATTTCCTTCAGGAATATTTCCTCTTCAACACGATTATGATGATCAATAAGCAAAATAATCAGTCCGGGAATCATCATTGACAGCATGATAACAGGAGTTGAGCATATCGTCACAGCCATTTTTCAAGAATCGGAGGATGAAACTGCAACCCCGAAGTTATCATCCACAAATTATAGTAAATAAATACGACTGCGGATTTGAGATGATCAAGATGTTACATGCAGATATTCGCGATCTCTCCTGATTGGAAATTGGAAATTCGGTTTCAATATCATAACTAAAACACAAGAAACAATCTTTCGCAAAATACAAAACGAGCTCAACGAACAGACGGCGAAAAGGAAACGAATTGTTGTGTGAAAAGAAGACAGCACAGCTGAGTGACGACAGACAAAACACAGCAGCCCGAGCTATCGCAGCGACGGTATGGTACGTATTGGGTTCAAGCGGTTCACCCATAAATAACTCGCATAACAAACTCGCTCGAAGTGCAGTTTCATCAGTTTTATTGGAATTGCTGTCTATTGCTATCTCTCGACTTGGACTCTAAAATACAGCTCAAAAATCGCAATTCTTCACTGAATATTTATGCCAGCTTGGTTCCAATTATTTCAAAAAGCAGGTGCCTGTTCTAGACTTTTGATCACATAAATGTCACGGGTTTCAGTTTTTTGACAATGAACATGCCAGAAATCATATTCAACACATGCATTTTCGTGTTCCACTGAAAAACATTTCGGATTTAGTTCGTTAAAATACGATTCAACAAAGCGGGAAATTTCGTCGTCTTGGCGTGCTTCTTTGTTCGCATGGGCTTCCGAAGAGCACTGGCGCAGCTTGAGTTCGCAGTCGCAACTTCTCAGAGGCCAAAAAAATGGGTTGTAAAGTCCATTCACTGTAGATAAACCTGAAACAGGAATACTAAAATTTGATTGAAATTGGCGTTATAGTCCGGTGATATGATTATATTTGATACGTCGACATCGTCATCAACAAGATACCTTCCACTATTGGTCCACATCTCTGCCATTCTTTACAACAGTTCTCGACTTGAGCGTTGTACGAATTCACTTCTTCCTTTTGGTTAAGGTCTGATTTATCGTCCTTTACCGGCACAAGTTGGCGAGTGCAGTAATTACTTCCGGTTGGAAGAGTGTCCAGTCCAAGGCGATTTCGAGTTCGCCTTTGCGCTTCAGTCAATTCGCTGACAGGCGTTCGGTTCTGTATTCAAGAGTATTCTTTACGAAGACCATTGAGGTGAACTAAAAAAACTTACAACGTCGCGAGTGAATTTTCGGCATTTCCTTCCAATCCTCTGGACGTCGGCTTGGAACAAAAACTGCTTCTCATTCAGCGGGTTCAACACAGCCTGGTTGAACAACCTCTGTGTTACATTTATGTTGCTGGCATCAACGTGGCAATCTAACAATTCTTCTTCGGATGTGAAGATTGCGACGACGGTTGTTTTGCCATCAGAATATTGGCGAATAATGCTATCAGCTCTTGAATAAACAGCGGATGCCGTCCGAATAACGCTCTCGTCCAACTTGCCGGACGCCACTGCCACTAGGCACAAAATACAAAATAGCAAGTTACCTCTGATCATTTTTCCGAACTTAAGTTCAGAACAACTGCGAACCGAATCTGCCTTCGAACTCGAAGTGCCGCTCGTCGGTTGCTTGCAGTCGTTTCTGAACAATGGCAAAAAGATAATCCTTCCGTTTGATAAGATATCGTGAACGAAAAATTAAATTTCGAGATACTGGTGGGACTAATTCATTCATTAGTGATATGATTATTTCACCCGGAAAAATCGCGTACATACAAAAAAATAATTAATGGCTGAAACGTTCACGTTTCAAAAACAGCAATACAATATATTCGATTTTTTGAAAAACAGACCGGAAGATTTTAGGAAATCACATAATTACACGTTCCGGAAGACCAACATAAACGCAGTGACAAGGAAGATCAGCGTCGCCGAACCAAATGTTCCAGTAGCGCTGTCAGTTTGCGGGCAATAAGGCTCTGGCAACGAAATTCAGTTCATGACCTTTTACGATGAGAACAATAACGATGTTCTTACCTGATGTCCAAGTTTTTGGCAAATCATTTTTAACAATGTACTTCTCAAGCCAGGCTTGAATGGGAGAAAAGAAGTCCAGAAGGGGCTTGGCACTTATTTTTTCGCCGCCTGTTAGCTCTCGCATGGCCGTCTGCCATGGAACTGATGAACCCAACTGCAATCCCTTTCTACAAAGTAGAATCTCGGTTTTTAAGACGGTTATATAATAAAATGTAAAATAAGACCTCAGAAGAGCGCCAGCCGCTTTCTGGCCATCGATGTCACATTTATAAAGAGGTCCGTTGTGGCCAGCGGCATCGCAGACCGCTTTGTGGAACTGGAACTGAATTACAAAGCTAACAAAATATCTCATGTAAGGAACCTGCAAAATGAAAGTAAAATTAATCGAAATAAATTGTTTTGATAATTTGATGTGGAACTAATATGCTCACATCAGCTGTAATATGATATTTACTTGCTGCATCAAAATCCTCTTCCGATCGCTTGGCTGGTGCACAGAGCCCTTGATATTCATTTCTATATGAAGGAAACCCAATGACCTTTCAACTGAATTTTCATGAACCTTGCAATGCTTACACATATTCCCACCATTTTGCGTTGTACTCTTCGGGCTTGATTTTGCCGGTAAAAATATCATATCGATACATATCAAGCATCAGTCCAAACGGCAAAAACGCGATTTTTTCCAGGGCGGTGTTGAACATGAAATTCTCATCCATAGCTGCATAAAAATGGATAACGAATAAAATAAATCATCAGACAAAGACAAATCATCGCTTTGAATTCAACAATATACCTGTATCGATGACAGTTGTGTTGGGAAGGAGTTCGATTTTCTGGAGATGAGCAGGAGTCGAAACACTGAGCGATATTGTGTCTCCAACTGGAGAAGCAATATCGGTATAATGAGGAAAAAATATATGGAAATAAAGAATGAACCCACCTGCTTCGTGGAAACCGTCATTAGCTCCTCGACCTGAAAATCAAGTTTGACGAAATCTTGCAAGGATTTCGGCCGAATTCTAAAACTTACGGAACGGAATAGGCTGGTTTTTGTAAAGCAGATAATATTCAACGTGCCCCATCTCGCTACAATGCAATCGCATGTTCGAATACACCCAAAAGGTCACGCATCGACAACTTACTGGTGAACGGTGAGCAGGTCCTCCATTGTGACTTCGGTGCATTGTTTGATGCTGTAAATTGTGAAGATTCTGATTAATTGTGTGAGCAGGATGAGACCACAAAAATTACCGGAAATCTTTCTGATTGTAGAAATCCCATGCTGAAGCGTGGCAAGTCAAATCTCGACCATCAGTTGGTTTTTCAGTCAGCGACTTATCCCAGAATTCCTGAGGCATTTCCTCCAAACCAAGTTCCTTGAAAAACTTATCGGACAAGCGGAACATTCTACTGGCATTGTATCCTTGCCGAGCCATTTCGCTGGTCACATCCAGCGATGGTTTACCGGGATTTGGGACGGTAAAGCTCAAAAGGTTTCCCCAAGTCTGCGCCCACATGTTACCTTTAGAACCACAAACATCGTTATATTCAGTCGACTTTCGGATAAAAAAATCGCACCAAGAAGATGAGCTGGAATCGGACCGGCTTTCGTCAAACGGGCAGAAGTTTTCTCGTATTTTATAATCAGCTGATGACGAACATACGAATGAAGCATCTGATAGAAGGGTTTCAGTTCTTTCCAAACTGCAGCAATGTCGGCCAGAAAGTTTGCATCGGTGTAGTTGTAATCCGGCTCCACATAAGGAGATCTCCATGCTTCGGCGGTGTTGTTGTATCCTAAAGATAATTGTTCGTAATCCAGATAGTCATATTGCTGGCCACGAAGTGAGTAAAAACTGTGATGCTCATTATATTTTTTTAAAACAAAAGATTGTTACGGGATTCTTTGTAGCGAAAACGTGTTGTTTAATCATGTTTTTTTTACCGTCGAGTTTAGCAGCGTCGTTCTTCAATTCAACATATCGCTTATAATCTTGTCGCATTTTCTTTCCGCTTTGATCTCTCCACGATGTCCATAAATGCAGAAGATAGTCCGGATTCCGGCTGTTGGCCAGTGCTTGTGTTATTTCCGGCTCCAAAGCCAGCTGTTTTTCTTTTGGACATTTCGCAATATCCTTAATAGATGTATCGTTGCAGACTTTCGCTTTGTTGTAAATTTCCGACATCCTGTTTCCAACATCCATGAGCTCGGCGAACTTGTCATCCGGCAAACCAGCGTCGCCCAGCTTGGACAATTTCTCGTACATCCGGCGAGTTATTGGATTTGTGATTTCGTTGACATTATAGGTCTTCAGAATGGATGCGACAGATTTGTCAAAAACTGCGTTGTTGGTGGATGCGGCGTTCTAGATCAAAAACAAAAAAGGTCACGAAAAATACCGAGCAGCACATCGTGTCATAATATTCTGTGGATTTAATATTCATACACAGATTTAAATGCGACTGAATGTCATCAAGCAAACTCGAAATTTATGATCAGCCACGTGCAAGTCTAAGTATCATTTTGTTGTCTCTCACCATGATTTCTTTGTTGTGATCCGTTATGTTGATGTTATAATTCCAGCTGGCTTCTTGAGCTTCGTAAATAACCTGCTTTGCCTGTTCAGCATAGACATTATCCAAGAAGTCAGAAACATCACGTTTGGCTCCACAAAATGTATCTGCAACGAACCCGGTTGGAAAATATGACGATCACAAGTCTACACTAATAATAACCAACTTTTGGTCCATCCAACAACATTTCCCATTTTCATATTTTCCATCTTCAAATGCTCCAACAAAGGCTCGAAGAATCTCATCAGAGGACCCGCATCCATTTTCTCTTGTTTGGTCAAAGCCTAGTAGAGCCAGTTATTCACCGAACTGACACCGAAATCTTGGGAGCTGTGTACCTTCATCACATCTTGCCAAGGCTCGGAGGAACCTTTGGATAATGCGTCCCTAGAATCAGGTGATCATACGAGCATTTCCATTTGGATGAAGCAAGTTACCTCATCAAAGCTCCAGCTGCTTTGGAGCCATCGATGTCACAAGTGTACAGAGGGCCTGTATGACCTGCTGCGTTACACAAAGCTTCGTGGAACTGGAACTGGATAACGAAACTGACAAAGTATCTAGTAAAAAGTCAACCATGGGACCAAGTCGTCAATAAAGCGAATGAGCCGAAATCATCACCTCATGTATGGAACCTGGAAAAAAACCATTTAGTGAATGTGGGGCCAGAAAAAATATCCTTGATACATCCGCCGGGATGTGATATTTCGCAGCCGGGTCGAAGTCGTCTTCAGTACGTTCAACCGGTGAACATATACCTTGATACTCCACGCTGAAATGGCCAGGTCATCAATTTTCGTGACGCTTTGATAAACAGCGCGACCGGTACACCTACAGTTTTTCCCACCATCTGGCGTTGAGCTCGTCTTCTCCGATAATGCCTTCGAATATCTCGTATCTGTACATGTCCTAGAAAAACATTAATTCACAACTGTGTGGATTCGTCGTGGAAAAGTCAGAGGTGAAGATCGTTACCATCAAAAGCCCGAATGGCAGGAAGGCAATTTTTTCCAAAGCCGTTGAAAACATGAAGTTCAGATCCATTTCTGCGCAGAAGAATATTTATCAAGACAATGTGTTCTGCAGAGAAAAGCAATTTACCCGTGTCCGAGCTGTTTGCACTTTGTGGCAAAAGCCCGATATTGCTTAAATGTTTGGGAGTGGAAACACTCAAGGCAAGCGTATCTCCGACTGTAACACCACAAGAACAAGATTAGTCCAATGAAACAAATTAGTAAAAGCGAGTTACTCACTTGCTTCGTGGAACCCATCATTGGCGCCATCACTACGACGAAAAGGTCATCTAACCGTCGAGTATGTGATCATGCAAATAACTTACCGGAATGAGATCCACTGATCTTTATATTGCAAGAAATATCTAAACAACGTTCAACTACCCCGTCACAAGGTAATCCAGACTCATATTTGAAGGAAGTCTTACTCAACATGTCCCATTTCGCTGAAAAAATGGGAAGTTATTACAAGTGACCAAAGTAATTATGGGTAGTGTCTTACTGATGTACTGTGAACAGGTCCTGCATGGTTGTTGCAAATAAATGGTTAGATAGATCCCAACCCACTGTGTGACAAGAATACCTGCATGTTTACAGCCGTGCACTGTTTGATCCTGCAAGATGGAAGTACATGCAGTTATTCAAACATCACGGACCTTGAGAACATGGATCAGTATTTTACCGGAAGTCTTTTCCATTATAAAAATCCCACGCTGAAGCATGGCATGTAACATTGCGGTCATCCGGTCTCACAATCATAGACTTGTTCCAGAACTCTTCCGGCATTGGAATAAGCCCAAGGTCTTCGAAGAACTTGTTGGAAATGTTGAACATCTGGTCAGCCGTATAGTTCTGCTCAACCATCGCCGCGGTGACATCAAGGGCCTCACGTTTTGGGTAGATCTGGGTGAAATTCAAAACCCCGAGCCACGATTGCGCCCACATATTTCCTAAAATACGTTCAGATTGCCATGGAGCGTGAAACTGTAATTTCTATCTGGAAATTGATCATACCGAGCAGATGGGCTGGAATCGGTCCGTCAACAGCAATGTCGGCATCCTTATACTGCTCTCGTAATTTCGAGCGAACATATGCGTGTAATTGTTCATACAGCGGCTTCATCTGGTTCCACAGCACCTTGATTTCAGCCAAGAAATCAGCATCCGTGTAATTCTTTGCCGGTTCCGCATAGGGAGCTCGCCAGGCGATTCCGGCATTATCGTATTCTAACAAATTAAATCAATTGCTGATCAGCGAAAAAGATTCATGTTTCCATACCATTAGCCTTCGCCGCTTGATTTTTCAGCGCGATGTAGCGAATATACTGGCTTCTCATCTTCTTTCCAGTTGCATCTCTCCACGCCGTCCAAACATGTTTTAATAATTCCGGATTACGACTGCTATCCAAGATTGCAGTGATCCCAGGTTCCAGACTGAGCAGCTGATCCACGGGGCACTCCGCCAAATCGGTTACGTTCGGATTAGCGCAGATCTGAGCGGTGGAATAAGTGCTTTCCATCGAGGACTTCAACTGGGCGAGTTCATCGAATTCGGCAGCAGGGAGTGCGGCATCCCCGATTTTACTCAATTTGTCGAAAACACGTTTCAGTTTTAAATCTTTCAGATCAGAAGATTTGAAATTAGCAAGCATTTCCGTTCTGGTATCCCGAGTGAAATTGGCGGTGACGGCCTGGGCCTCCAACTAGAAAAACAAAATACATAGGTGACCTTTATAAACGACGAATTTATGTATTATTGACCATAATTTTCTCATTCTCGTCCGTGATATTGGTCTGGAAATTCCACGTTACATCTACTTCCGCAAACATCTTCTGCGATGCATCGGCATTGTATTTCAACACCCATTCCCTGAACTGCTCTTCCTTACTCCCTTGCGCTAAGCAGATCCCGGCAAAAATGCCTGCAATCGAGAAAAATTATTCACATTTGTAAAAGCAAATTATTTTATTTAAAAAGAGATACTTACCGATCAGAAGTACTTGTCGCAACATATTCGGGCGACTCCAGAAACGTTTTCGAAGAAAATCGAAATATGAGATCACAAAACCATAACCCAATGGATATTCCGGCCAACTCTGCTGCTGACACCCCCTTATTAAATTAATCGCGCAACAACTGTATCATCAAAGCTGTTGAAGATAAACCGGTCAATGCGCCACATATCAATCCAATTGGTTGGAGTAATGGGCATCCTTTGTTCCAGTCAGATACCGGAAATATTTTCATGCGTTCGAATAGCGCAAAGTCAGCGTGATTAAATCAGAAGGATCGGTTCCTTATTTCGAACTGTATTAGACGTCAGAAGTTGGTAACGATTAAATTCTTATCGATGATCACATTAAACGTCCCAGACATTCACAATCCAGAGACAAGCAGATCCGAAATTTCAGACTCGTTTGCCGATTCATACAACCTCATAAATGCTCGCAAAACAAAATGGTATCATAAAAGACGCAAATGCTGCTTGTCAGCCATTCGGCAAGTTGATAACGTGCTTGACAAGAACTCCAGCCGCGAAACCTCGTGAAATAATGCCCCATTTAGACTATGAACCAGAACGAAACGATGAGAGAAACAGCGAGGTTCGTTATTGACAAATTTGACGGCGAGTATCCCGATGGGTAATTTAAAACCCGAAAAAGACAAGTGTCGGCGGAACGCATCAAATGCAGCACTTGTGCATTATTCATTCGGATTCACCGGAAGTCGCTCAGAGCTCCCAGTTAGCACTCTACCAAAATCCCATCTTATTGACATTAGAAAACATTCCATCCCACGACAGCTCGTAAAGATTCTCAATGGCAGTCCTGGCTCTAGCAGAATTTCACGCAGCTTCTCGAATCACCCTGGCAAAAAACCATTACCACATCAACATGCGAAATTTTCAGCCTGACAGAATGGTTTTCTCCGAAAGCAAATTTAATTTATAATTAAGTGAGAAAATTCGATGCCATATATTCAGAATGAAAATATAGTGAATTATCACGGGAGAACGGGATTTCTTCCAGGTCAGGCAACATTCCCGAGGCAAGCAATTACGAAGTGATCTTTTTGTTATTTCACTAATATCCATAAACCCCGAACGTCATTGGGTATACCGAACAAACATGTTTTCTTGATAAATGCCATGACCTTCAGGTACGAAATAAGAATTAATCGCGGCTCAGCGAATATTGTGAAGTTCACCAACTTGACAATATCGCATTCCAGCGGAAACACATTCCATCTTCGGCAAATTTGTCGACTCGCTTTGCCATCATCATCCCCACATCCGTCTCATATATGGAAACAGTAGACGAAATGCCGAGCATGGTAAACATGCGTACATAATGATCCTACTTGCGTAACAGCCGACGCAAACTAGTAACGCAGACTCTGGCCATAAGATTAGCGAGCAACTTGACTTCCGGTCTGCGATGACGTTGTTCTCGCTCAAGAAACCTGAACCACTTTGGTCGTCTGAACGACTGTGCCACCCAAACTAAAGTTATGAAACCTCCCGCAACACGACTGTCGAAAAGAAATTACAAAATTATTATACAAACGCAGTGAACAACTGTCTAGTTTTAAGTAGTTGGAAATTAGAATTATATCACCAAGCAGAATTAATGATCAATCGGACGCACGTAAATTGTCAAAAAGTCTGGCTCTAGAAATATGCCACCATGTCGCCTGGCAAAGCGAAAAATACGGACCGACACCAAAAGTGAAAATCTTACGAAGAAATTTTCTGCAAAAGTTAATGAATTTTCAAGGATGACACTTTTCGCGATAAAATGCAAATATTATTCACAAATCAGATATATTAGTTTTTTTCGACGTAGGACTCACAAGTTCCAGATAACGAAGCAAACGAATGAATCTGATCTATCGTGAAAATGACATCCTCGAAATCCCTGAACTTTTGCAAAAAAAATCCCGGAACCGAATCGTGACAACGATATTGTTTTTCTCTCAGTAATACGGTCGTCTACTCATCCAAATCACGAAAAAACCGCTCAAAAAATCAGTTTTTCTTGAGCAAAACTGTTTTGAATTAAACGTAGGACAAAAAAGTTCAAATAATTTAAGAGTACCACAAGACGTGATCTTCAGGAAGCTGCGGTTCAGTCTCATCCTTGAGACATTTGTCGCGTGAGTCGGGAATCGGATGAATTGGTCCTCAAAGCATCATCTGCTGGACTAGCCACTGAAACTCGACGAATGGTCCGTAATTTGTAGGCAACTGAGAAAATCTCTCCTCGCACTACCTGAAAAATACGAGAGAAATATTACA
>JAQIWT010001035.1:0-12927 GCA_034696485.1 Isohypsibius dastychi | reverse complement strand
ATAAGACCAGGCAGAGCCGAAAAGGCTCTGGTTAGTCACAATCGGTCAAAAGATCACTCAGTTACTGAAGAGTTAATAAGGTTCGGTATTTGAGCTAAATGTCTTTGACAGAATCAGGGGGAACTGTCCGTATCGGGAGCAGCGAAGAAGCCTGGACAGTCCAAGGGGGATTATACCAACTATGCAACACCATGTACCAACTGCGAGAATATCCACTGTACAGCCGGAATGGAACTATCCTCGGATGAAGAGGAGGAAGATGACGAAGAGGAAGAGGGGGATGAAGAAGATGATGACGATCAATATTGCGGAGAGGAAGAAGAAGATGAAGAACATGAATGTGAGAGTGGGGAAGATGAAGAGATTGGCGAGGAGGATGATGAAGAGGACTATACGTCGGAGGATGATCAAAGTGGTGATGATGAGAAAGGAGGTGAGAATGGCATACTGATTTCGGAATTTTAGATGAAACTCGATTGTTGTACGTCCTCCAAGAATGAGCCTCAAGCATGATCTTTCCATGTTTAGGTTCGATGATCGCCGATTTGCCGGAGATTTTCGCCGGTGATTTGGCCGATTTGGATTGTCCATCTCCCGATAACGAATACGGTGACATGAAGGAAGGCTTGGATGCGGATATCGACTTTATTCGAACACAATTGGCTCACTTTCAGCCGCAGTCGTTTGAATTTCGCATCTTGAACGCCATGTTGCGAAAAGCTGAACAATTGCAGGTTTGTTCATGTTTCCCGCAGAATGTCGGCCATTTTGCTAATTGTATTTTTATATAGAAGTCTCTACCTGATCACACACCGGAAGAACTGCGACGGCGATTCAGCGAGGAAATCAACCGATGGCAACATGAATTACAAAGTAATTCCAATGTCGATGACTTGATGAACAAACTCGTCCCGGAAACTATCGTTGGACGAGAAGGTATGTTTGAAAGAGGGATTTGGACTCGGAGTACTTATGATGATTCTTTCAGACGGAAGCAAGGCGACCCTTGAGGAAATTGCTCAGTTCTTCAACGCGAATCCAACCGGTGTTTTGGAGTGTCCCGGTTTCGATTATATCTCATCTGATAGTCCCCAGTCTTCCGATAGCGATAAAACCGGAGTGACTCTCAGCGCTGATGGCAAATATATTATCATGACTAATAGTACGACCAGCTTCTCAACTCCGCTTGGTGATCTGGACATTCTCACAAAAATCGCCCAAGTTGCCGACGCCGAAACTGCCACCATTACCGGAACGGTCCAGAATCTTAGCCTGCCGGAAGAACTGGCCAAAGTAAGGATTTAAAGCGATTTGGTAGTAAATTTGCTTCTGGCTTCAGATTTCTTAAAAACGTCGAAGTTCCGAATTCATAGAATAATTTTAATTTCTATCTTCAGGCAATGATGGCGACGAAACAGAATGGAATTTTCGATTTGGGATCTTTCAGTTCGTTTCTTCAAAATGCGAAAGACGATCCGCAATTTCTGGAAGATTATCGCAATGCAACTCGGGTTCCGGCCAGCTTTAATTTTGCCTCCCAACCACCAGCTTCCCTCGCTCCCACCCAGCGAGTTGGGGGTGAAAAGATTCGGAAACTATCTGACAAGAAAACTTTGTTGGCTGCTGAACCTTCGCTGGAACCCCGACGACGTGAGTCCGTTTTTGTTCAGCTAAAACAACATGAATTTTCATAGAGACCGAAAAAGAAGATTGAGTTTCTCAGTTTCTGGGGTGCTTCCTGAGTCTGCATGGTTAATGGGTTTTTTTCGGTTTTGGTTCGTACGTAACACTTTTATCGGTTTCCTTCCGGTGAATGAGGTTTTTTCTGAAAGATGTTTGCTTGCAGCCAAAAAGCCGAGAAATTCTGTTTTTATTTGCGATGCGGCATGTTTATCGCCACCCACGCCTGATAATCCTGAGGCCTGTGGTCGATGTTACAATTGCGGACGTGCAATGGCGGCTGCGGCTGAAAACAGATTGAATTGTAAGCAGGGAGACTAAAAAAACAAAATTGATTTAGAGTAACAAAATATGATTTATTGATTTTGAATTGTTCTGACTTTTGGTTTTTGTATTTTTAGTGGCGAAGGATAAAGCACCTCGGACACCGGAACCATCACCGGATGACACATCAGAAGGCGGAAGTGATGATACGCAATTCATTTCGGAAATTAAGACTTCGACTTTTAAAGCGTCGGTTGGGCGATCGGCGAAGAAGACGGTTCGGAATACGAGGGATGCAGCGACGAATATTGCAAGCAGTGTCCCACCACCAAAACGACCAGCTTTGGTCGATGTCGACCAGATGCAGGAGTCCGACTCTAGTACCCCCATCATTCAGGCAGCTATTCGTGGGAATAGCAACATGATCAAGATGCTGTGCGAGGCGGGAGCCAAACCGAATCATAAAGATAAAAAAGGTGCGAGTTTTCTATGGTCAGAAGTTCTATTAGATTTCCCGATTTGATATCCATTTTTGTTGAACTTTCAGAAAAATACCGAAATTCTAGATGTGAATATAATATTCATATCAGTTTTTGATATTTAAATTTTCAATATCAAATTTTCACATTTCATATTCATAATAAATTTATAAGTATGATACATAAGTATTATAAACATTGCTAGTGCTGTTTGTAGTTATAATCTAACTCGCCGCGGTTGTCGAGTTTTCTCGACGGAAATACCGAAACATTGTTTTGCGCAAACTTTGGAATTCTCTCGGCTTGCGATAAGAACAGTTTACCTTTAAAATGTTTTGTATTGCCGTTGGCGTACGTCTTGAAAAATTAGGAATCTGTTGTTGGTTTTTTTTTATAATTGTAATTCCGATTATTTTTATTATTTTTATGATATCGTTTCTGTTGCTAACTGTTCGTTTTTTCTGTTTAGGATGGACTGCGCTTGGATATGCGGTAGAACGTGGTCATAAAGAAGCTGTGAAAGAGCTGTGTGATCATGGAGCTGATATTGATACCGTCATGGATACGAATCAAGCGAAACGGGACTCGAGCTTGACCATTGCTTGCTATAATGGCCGAACGGAAATTGTTCGAACCCTCCTGGATTATAAAGCGAATATCGAGCATCGTAACAGCAATGACTACACTCCGCTGTGTGTCGCCTGCTTGAATGGACATGTCCGGGTTGCACAGATGCTCATCCAACGTGGGGCGGATATAAATGCACGGTAAGCAACCGGAAGTCGAATTTTTCCAACTTGGCAGTATTGATTTGGGGTTTTATTTTGAGGGCTAGTTTCGAAACTGTTACCAATTAGTAGATACGATATTGCAAGTCAAAAATATTGCCAACTGATTAGTCATTTTTTTGCCAGATGTTTTGTGGCAGCAGGGAAAGAAGAAGCTTGTAATAAACAAATCAATAAATCAGTTTTAAACGAATAACTTTATAAATTCTATTAAACAAATTATAATAGGTAATAAATTATTTAATAAATTTAATTATTAATAATTTTAATTTAATTTAATAATTAATAATTTTAAAAAATTATAAATTATTTTGTGTTATAATATTATAATGAATATTAAATTAAATATTCGTAAATTTAATTTTTCGTGATGAACTAGTTAGTGGGACAGACTTTTTGTCATAATTTCACAACTCGCTCTCTTGCTTGAGTGGGACAACGTTTGGCCAGGTGGAAAACACGAGCTGTCCTGAACCAGAAGTCGCATCGTACCAAAAGCGTTTAAAGTGCGCGTTTGCAAATTAGAAAGGTGGTTCTTGGAGCCGGGACCAATGACCTGTTATCTAGGCCAGATCGGCAATTGTTATTTGCTTGCTAGCTAGCGAGGGCGAGTAGATAGACCGAGCGTGTGCAAATTGGAACTGGAGTTTATATAGTGGAATTGGAATTGAAGACGAGTTGTAGTGGAGTTCCAGTATTGCTCACCGATGGGGTTAGTCGATGATTCCATTGAAGTTGATGGAGATGAGGACTGAGTTAGGCAGACTTCCATTGTAATGGAACCTCCATTTTTCGTTGGAACTGGAATTCATTTGCGATCGTCTTTCCTCCAAGGCAAGGACCCTGCTAACGTTTTGAATGTGCATTCCTTTCCAAAACGGCTGTGATAGACTCATTTATGCATTTTGAGTGTGCTTCCATTCCATAATCGTCATGTCCTGTCGTTGTTGTAAAAAATCGGGACGCTGCAGCTATACCTTTTCGCTATTTGAGCGCTTCCTGAATGACGTTGATGTCTACCTGATTGAACGCATTATGAAGTTGGACCCTGAGCATTTCCTGAATCAGAATCTCCTCAGGCTGAACCAGCGCATGGTGGATATGCGAATGTTTATTCTTCGGGAATTTTGGATCTATCCCAATGGCGATGGAGTATTCCTGTGTAGCTTTCAAGTCTTTCTCCAGTCGATGCAGCAGATTCATCTGCGAACGGCGCCATTAAATGATCTCATGAAGTTCCTGTCCTGCCTTGATAAGTTCTTTGAGGAATATGAATTGATGATGGAGGAGGTGAAGAAGATTGCTCAAAAGAGTCATTCCAAAGGTGGATATTGCAGTAATTGCACGGAATGCCAGAAGGAGAATGTGGCGAACTCTGCAAACTGTTATTCTTCTTCCACGACGACGACGACAACATCTTCTGGTGGTAGAGTGCACTTTCAGGTCGCGATGGGCTCGAATAAAACGAGTAGCGAGTGCTCTGTGTCTGTGGCATTTAATATGGATGAATTGAGCGAGAGTGACGAACCGCCACCATTAATGGACGATTTCGGGGATGAGTTCGATAAGATGGAAGACTGCCTTCGAGGGGCTATGGGGGATTTTGCCTGGAAATCGTTCGTTGACGAGTTCGTATAATTTTCCCCATTTTGAACTTTATCTCAAGCGTGATTCACTGTTGGAAGAATCTGGGTCAGAAAATTCGAAACTTCAAATTTGATTGTTGTGGTTTTTGCTGTGACGTCCTAACGCTTCGATTGCGTTGTGAGAGAAATTCACGAATTGGTTTATAAACTGTGAAAATGGCTGTGGGGTGGCGGTAAAATTATGAATACATTTGAATCTTGCAAAGTTTTTATCCGGAAATGTGGGTATTCCCAAGGATTCGTCTTGATTGATTCCGGAAATCTTGAAATGAATTCGGGGTTTTGAAATATTGGGCCAAATTTATACAGTCCAATTTCGGTTGAAAAGCATTGGATAATGCCGATAAATCAGTTGATTCAACTCAGTCAAGTTTGGATTGGGTTTTGGTAATACTTTTGTGAATGGCGATTCAGAAACGGAAGCGTAATCTGGTAGTTTTGAAAGTGGGATAGAATGAAATTTAGAAATGTAGTTTTGATTCATAGGGTCAACAATATTGTTCGGTTTATCATTTGTATTCATTTTGCAGAGGTACGAAATTGGGGATCGCACCGTTGATGTTGGCGGCGATGAATGGTCACACTAATATCGTCAAACTCCTCATCGAAAGCAGCGCCGATGTGAACCAGTGTATCGAAACGAACAGGAATACTGCCTTGACTCTGGCCTGCTTCCAAGGAAGAACAGAATGTGTCCGCGTTCTGGTTGAAAAGGGTGCGAATCTGGAATGGCGGTCCAAGGTAACTTTCTTGTCTCTTTTGCCATTTGAAGGACGTGCACAATTTTGTTCGTATTTGTATTTGTAGAATGGCTTGAATGCAATGATGGAGGCAGCCAATGGGGGATTCAACGAGATTGGAAAGATCTTGGTTGAAGCTGGAGCGGAAGTGAATTGTGCATCTGTTCCAAGCACGAAAGATACTCCTCTAACCATCGCTGCAGAAAAAGGACATGCTAAATTTGTCCAGCTTCTCATTGACAAGTGAGTTTTCTTATTCATCGGCAGAACATTTTCTATTTTTTGTGTCGGAAAATTCGATATCCATGATTTTATTGTGGATATTTATAATAATTTGTTTGTGTTATTTGCAGTGGTGCTGCCGTGAATATTCGCAATAAGAAAGGCTCCAGTCCGCTTTGGTTAGCCTGCCAGAATGGTCATCTGGATTGCGTTCGTGCTTTAGTCGCTTCCGGTAAAGCCGACGTGGATTCGCGGGATAATCGCCAGATGAGCTGCATTCTTGTTGCCTTCAAACGTGGACATGAGAATATCGTCAAACTTCTAGTCGATTATATCCAGTGCTATCCTTCGGAAGAGGAGATGACAAGATATTGCAAGGATATTAAATTGAATGGGAATAATACATATTTGCTGGCCACCTATGAACGATGCAAGAAGGCCATCTTGGATTCGAAACATAAGAAGGAAGCTGAAGCGGATGCCAAAGCGCAGAGTTTACTCGAGGAATTGGATCTCCAGCAGAAAGCCAAGGAAGGACAGCGAGCCAAAAAACGCGATAAAAAGAAGCAGAAGAAGAAAACTGGAGGGAAAAGCGATGAGTAAGTTCCTTGATTACTAAATGTGTTTTTTTGCGGTTTATTCAGTTTTTATATCACATCATGGAGTTATGAACCTCCTTTCAGAACTTTTTCAGAGGATTGAATATCAACATCTGTTTTTTTCAGGATTCTGGACTCTGGTCCGAATTCCAATGCTCCCAGTTCCCCGCCTTCGCGTGCAGCCAGTCCAGTTCGAACTTCCTTAACAGTCTCCCCTCAAGTCGAGGACGAAGATGAAGGAGAGGAGGATAAAACGGGCGATGGAAAGTCGAAGAAACGCAAGAAGAAGAAGGGGAAAAAGGGCAGCGCTGAACCGGAAGTCATCCCGATCGTCAAAGAAACACCCCCAACTCCCGTTTCCAAAGTTGCTGCAGCTCCATTAACAACCGCCGCCACCAGCCTTGTCAAGAAGGTTCAACAGGATGCTGCTAAGAAGCCGGAAGTTGTCACCAAATCCAAAACTGAAGCCGTTAGCAAGTCCAAGTCTGATCTACAAGTTCCCGTGGCTGCGTCTTCGAAGCGTCCAAGTACAGCACCGGCGCAGGTCGCCGCACCGCCCCCAGTTCAGTCGGATGACGATGAAGATGAGAACATGCATTTGAATGACCAGGGAATTGATATCAGCGCCGATGAATGGGTTCAACAGCGATCGAAATCTCAGAAGAACGCGTCGGGAAGTCAGGATCGATTTGATGCAGCCCGACGAGCGCCGTTGAATAACATCATCGCTAAACAGTCGGACGGTTGGCGGGAAGTTGTCGGGCGATCGCGAAGATTCAGAGTGCCAACTGCAGCCATTGCGAGGATTATCGGGAAGGGTGGGACCAACATCAACGCCATTCGAGCATCCACTTGTGCGCATATCGAGATTGAGAAGAACAAACCGGGGATTAATGACAGACTTATCACGCTGAAAGGAACAGGTGAAGCGGTGGCGGAAGCGTATCATATTATCAAGACGCTAGCGGATAATCCCGATCGTGATTTGGATGATTTGATGAGTGAAAGTAAACGCGAATCTGCCGCTCTTACTTTGTCCATGCATGGGGAAACAGCTGCTCCAAAATCGAAGGTGGCGGAGACCGGAAGAGGAGATTTTAATCGGGATGAGCGACCGGGTTTCCGGGCTGTTATTCCCGCTCCAAAAGAGACATCTTCCCATCCGACTCAGGTTTTTACAAACAGCCAGATGCACACCAAACCTGAACGACCTGTTAAACCGAATGGAGTGACTGCTGCTCCTCCTGTTACAATGGAGAACTACTCGAGTGTCGTCAGTCAGAAACGCTCGTCGATCCATTCGACTTCGAGTAAGGAATCGAGTCAGAGTCTTGAGACACCTCTTCAACCACCCAGAGCTGCGTCGGCGCATGTTGTGGATCGTGAAAGCTCTAGTCCGGCGTTCACGGTCAGCAGTACGGCGTCGACACGGGGGAGTCCTTCTAGTGTACCCGGAAGTACCACAACGTAAGTTGGACTGTCTGAATGCGATTTAATGTTGAATAGTGATAAGTTGACAGAAAGAAACAAATATATTTCTTGTGAAAGAAGCTGAAATATCAAATGAGTTTTCCTAGATTTGATTGCTCATGTAATGCTTTTGGTTTTGCAGACCGGTCACTCATCCACCAACATCATCTCCAGCTTCTTCCGCCTCATCTCGTCCCGTTTTGACATCACCAGCTCCGAAGTCCACCTTTTCAGCTCCTCCAACCGATTCGGGCAAAACGAGCGGCAAATCATCTCAAGTGACATCTCCTTCCAAAGCGCCAGAATCACATCCCATTTTTGGCACTTTGTATAATGCTCTCCTCAAAGAACGCGAACGATATAATCCCGATGGAAACTTTGACTTTTTCGCCGATTCATCCTCGAATAACTCTGTTCCCACTTCGACTTTCAATCCACCGAATGATTCCCTGTTTGGTAAACCATCATATCAACCTCAGCGAATCGACGACTTGTTATCACCGAATTTTTATCAGCCAAGTCGACCGGCTTCTCTGCCACAAGATTCGCGGAATCATTCAAATGGCCGAAATGGATTCTTGAGTCCGACCAGCTACCCGAATCCGATGGATAGTTTTATTTCATATGGGAATGGATTCGCCGAACCGGAAGTGGATGAAATGTGGA
This sequence comes from Isohypsibius dastychi, assembly GCA_034696485.1. Lineage (NCBI taxonomy): Eukaryota > Metazoa > Tardigrada > Eutardigrada > Parachela > Isohypsibiidae > Isohypsibius > Isohypsibius dastychi. Next base: position 4,373 of record JAQIWT010001035.1, on the reverse strand, counting down.
CGCATAATAATAGCAATGGATTTGATGTGGGTGATAATTCCAAGTTTATGACCTTGGCGGCGACGATGGCCAAATTTGAGAATGTCTATGCGAATTCAAATGAGGGATTCGGAATGGGTCAGGGCCGACGCGTACCTTATGGAGATAACGGATATGATTTGGGATTCAGACCGAATGATACGGTATGTATTTCCGCGCTTTTGCGTTGCGATCATGTTTTATTTTAGATGGAATCGCCTCTTTCATTTTCAAAGACCCTTAATTCCGTTTATCTTTTCTGATTGAATCCTCTTTTCAGCTTGGCAATATGGATCTTCCAAGCGCTCCTCTCCCAAGTGGTGGCTCTCGATTGATTAAGCCCGGTGCTGGATATCGGTCAGATATGAATTTGAATATTCGAACTAATGGCCCCTTCTTCAATCATACCCCAACACCACCAATGTCAACAAGTGGATATAATTGGGGCGAGCCATCTTCCATCTACAGTCCCATGGCTTTTAATTCTTCCGGAACAAATAACACCAACATGAACAACTTCGGATCCCTTGGTGACCCACTTCTTGTAAGGAAATAATCATAATAAAACTTATTGTTAAGTAATTTTTATTTAATTGAAAAAATTTATTTTGAAAATTATTTAGTTTTTTAAATATTTATGTCTTGCGTGGTTGTGATATATTGACCATCGCTTAATATTGGTGGTCAGTCAGAATGTGAGACAAAGATTGTGTTTGAATAATTGGATAGACTCCAGGTTCCCCAGATTTCAAGTCACAACTGGGAAAAGTATAAGCTATCGACATTTGATTCTGTTGTTGTTGTTTTTTAGATGGCATCACGAAATGGAATGAGTGGAGCAAATCGAAGTTCTCTGCTTAATGGAATGGACTTGAATTCTGCTGATGGAAAGAATACCTCCAATTATACCCGTGACAGACCGAGTTTCTAAATGCAAGCCATCTTCATCCTTATCTCATCATTATTTGGAAACGGAATTTCATCAAAAGTCAGGGTCATATGTTTTCTCTCTCTCTCTATAAAATTAATATCCGAGGCGATTGTTTAATTTCATGAAAGCTCTTGATCACCCGGAATTCTGCCCCCAAAATTAGATCATTTCCGGTGGTTGTTTGAGTTTGTTGACATTTTCGGTCCGAAGTCATCTGGCATTTGTTAGTTCTTTGATTCGAGATGCAAACTGGCTTTTTGTCTTGATTTGGTGTTTCTTGACGATTTCGAGAAGTGTTTTGGTCGCATCTTCCCCCTGACCGAAATTATTTCTTGAGATTGTTTTGAAATGCTTGTCGAGGTGGATTGTCGAGTTTTTGAACCTTTTCAACTCCAGTGTGCTGATAATCAATGTTTTTTTCTTCTTGAAGAAGTGGTTTTTGAGAATGATAATGTTAACGCTTTATTATTCTGCTTGCTGTAAGACGATAAATTTATTTCAATACTTCCGGTTGCGCGTTTCTCCCAAAAATTCCTGATAATTAATTTGATTAATTAGAATGGTTTGAGGTTTTTTTTTATTTCAACAAGATAGCAACAACAACAAGAAAACAAGTGGCGTTTTAGGGGAATTCAGACTGCTCTGTGCATATGGGAAATGAGATCAGCTACTCGATTACTATAGCCGTATTCATTATCATACCAAGCGATAAGTTTGACAAAGTTCTTGTTGAGTTGTATTCCTGATTTCGCATCGAATGTGCAACTGTGTTTGTTGGTGATGAAGTCCGATGATACAACCTCTTCCTCAGTGTAGCCCAGAATGCCCTTCCATTGCGGCCGCTCTGACGCTTCCCTCATCTCTTTTGTAATATCATCGTAGGACGCCTGGGAAAAAATTGAGAAAAATGTTGAATAAAAAATAAAGATGAAAAAAAAAACAGCTGCGGAAGAACGAGTTTCGACTTGTTACCTCTTTTGCCAGACGACATGTCAAGTCGACAACCGAGACATCCGCAACTGGGACTCGGAATGACATTCCAGTCAACTTACTAAAAATCAATTTGTTTCCAAGAGTGTTATAATTAGAACAATTCCTTACTTGTTGAGATCGGGGATGACTTTTCCGACTGCTTTGGCTGCGCCGGTTGCTGCTGGAATAATGTTCTGAAACGCTCCTCGTCCATCACGCCACAACTAAAATAATAGAAAAGCTGTGCTGCGTTGATTTAGGGGAAGTGAGCGAAATACTTTTTGGCTCGGTCCGTCAACGACTTTTTGAGACGCGGTGAAAGCATGCACCGTTGTCATTAATCCTTCAACAATTCCAAATTTGTCATGGATGACTTTCGCTAGCGGCGCGAGGCAGTTGGTCGTGCAGGATACATTGCTGAAATCATCACATTTGTTATATCATCCAGAAAGGACAGAAGAAATGTCAAAAGAACGCAACCGAGAAAAATTCAAGAATTTTCTTTTTTAGACCCAAAATAGTTCTATTGGACACAATTTATTCTTCTGCAATTTGGGCATATTTTGCTAACCTGACAATGTCCATAGTTTTCGCATCGTATTTATCCAAGTTGACTCCACAGACAAACATGGGCGCGTCGGCCGATGGCGCGGTAATGATGACCTTCTTAGCTCCGCCTTCCAGATGAGCCTAAAACACATTCTCCTAATGTGAAACTGGATCGGGATAAATTAACAGAAGTCGAAATACCCGGCATTTATCAATGGTAGTAAAGACACCAGTTGCTTCAACGACAAAAACCGCTCCAGTTTTACCCCAGGGGATTTTCTCTGGCTTCATTCTTGAAAACAAGCACTTTACGATCCGAGAGGGAAACCATTTGTATTTGACTCACTCGTTGAAAACCTGAATTTTCTTCCCATTGATGGAGAGAAGTCCGTTTTCCGCTTTGCAGTCACCCTTGAACTGCCCATGAGTCGAATCGAACTTGAACATGTACACCTAGATCGTTCGTTTATGAATGTGATGTTTACTTGAATTCAAAATGAGATTTTATTGACGAACCATATAATTGAGGTCAATGAAAGGGTCGTTAATTGCGACAACGTCCATGTTTTTTTCAACACATGCTCGTAGGACTATGCGACCGATTCGCCCGAACCTAAATATGTAAAGAGAGCGCCATGTTGCAGTTTTGGAATGGAATTTGAAAACAACCTAGAAATCACTTACCCATTGATTCCGATTTTAGCCATGATTCACGCTTGGTTAAATGCGAAAAGGAGAAAATGGTCCGCAAGTGGAAAAACCGAGAGCAAACCTTGAATAATTCTCATGCGAAAATTCTCACGAAAACGTGTCACTTCGATTTGATGATGTCGAATCACATCATCAAGTTTCCATGACCGGTCCGGGCGAGATAAGGCAAGGCGTTGAGATGCGTTGTTTCGAACTTGCCTTTCGAATCAAGTTTGTTTTCCCTGTAACACATACGAGAATTGCAGTCGAAATAATCTACCAGAAAAGACCTTCAAGTTTGCCACCATAGACTTAACATAGGGGTCCGTCCGTCAAGATTGCCACCAATTTTCCTGACCGATTCACCAGATTAGCTCACGTTCCCATCACGGAATATCGTTAAGCACCTTTATGCACTTGGTTATTGAAATTTTTGGACCAGTTCGACTCAAAACTGAGTTTCTATGAGCTAGAGGTTTGTGGTTTCTAGAGGTTTGTTTTGGAGAGCTTTGGCTTTCTGCTCTTCTGTCCCACGGATCAAGAATTCCTTGACGAATGCCGACTTTCACAAACGAGGGAAAGCTCCGGGGGTCATGTAATAGGGGAAGAAGGATATTTACGTAGTAAATATAGAAAAAATCCGAATGTTTTTCTGGAATTTGTTATGCAGATCCAGGTTTGTGGGAAGTGGTACAACAAAAGTGGAGCGCGAAAGGTCACTTAATGTTCCGTGATTCTCTGGATGAGTGCTCTTTAACAAGCTGACAAAAACCCAAGATTTGTTTGCATTAAATGCGAGGAAAGATATACAGTATAGGGATGGATTTTCTCTGCGTCGGTAAAATATTGGCAGGACGATGCAACCGGAAGAAGAACAGGAATAAATTCATTATCGAACCATTTCAAATCGAAAACTCAGGACAAATCCACAAAGGGCAAATGAACGAAAATATACTCGATCAAGGACAAGTTAGTAATTCAATTCAATAAAAAAGGAAAAAAGGTCACAGAAATGGAAGATCGATGATCGAGAAATCCACAAGAGTCACCATCGCTGTCAGTCCACGTCTCGGTATCGGAGACATCAGTCAGGCTCAGAATCACTATCAGCCTCAGTTTCGTTCACATGTTCAGTGACATCCGGAACACCTTTCCGCAAGTCCTTCAGCAAAACCAGGTCGCAGAGTAACTCGGGAATCATCCTTTGAACCTC
>JAQIWT010001034.1:0-12932 GCA_034696485.1 Isohypsibius dastychi | reverse complement strand
CGCGCCGAAACGCGAGTTCGAAGGGGGCGGCTGACCTGTGTCCCCATTTTGTTGCCACTGCTCACTCAAACAACCACGCCCTGCCCCAGATTTGAGACAGTTCAACCGCGCGCACAATGCAACCGATCAAAAACAGGACTTTCACCGAACCGAGAGCTCGAAATAATTAATCTGACGGGTGATTGTGATGTTCAACTATGACGCGCGTAACGGAAAGGGAGGCCTGGTAAATCAGGTATGTTAAGGATGTGTTCAACTATAACGTCTTAATATCTGCCAGGCGGGCTCCGCCCCCCTGTTTGCACCGACGTTTAACCATGTCCGTTAACTGTTGAGCTGCAAATCAAAGAAGATCAACTGTGCCGCTGCTCAGCATGAAGTCAACAAACGAATTAGAACTGTTCCGGACTACACTTAATACATTACGCGAATACTTTAATCGGTACAAGGAGCTCTAAGATCCAATATTCCGATAAAGGTTCAATCGGTTTTAAGAAACATGAATTTGTGGTATCAGAACGCGGAGAATCATGTTGAATTATAAATTTGCTTAATACTGAAAAACCTGCCCCAAAATAGGAATTTAGATTGTGCCGGACTTCTGAAATATGAATAGAACATTTGGCATTATGTTTTATATTTTGACATTTTCATCTTTCCATAATGGCAATTGCAAAAAGTTCTGCAAATTTCTTTTTTGCAGGATATGTTGATCAGGTTTTTGCCGACAACAAGCAAAAAATGGACGGCAAGAAGACAATCGCAAATTTTAATTCTTTCATCGCCGAGAAAATCCGCGGTTTTGTTACTCAGGCGGTAAAGAAGCAGAAGGAAGTCGAGCGAGAACAGCATGAAGCTCAGCGAAATGAATGTGCCTTAGCTGAAAACGAATCGGGTGAGTCTTAATTTTTTACGATTGTGTTTTACTGTAATTTGATTATTCTTTTTCCTAGAATAATCAAGGACGACGATGGTCAAGGAACGATTATGCGGAGAGCGAGCCACCGGAAATTTCTTTTGGTTTTGTTCTTTGTTGTTCTGTACGAACAGATTTTTGAATAATGATACCTCGACCTGAACTGATATGTTTTTCATGAATATACAGATTTTTAATTTGCCATTGTTTTTGCTATGATCAGGAATGAGCCTGTTCTTTGTTTTGACTGATTCTTCTTGTTTTTCAAAACCTTTTGAAGTGCATTGTAAAAGATGGTGTTCTTTTACGGTGAATTGTGCCAGTGAATAACGGAAATGAATCTGCCTTCCGGTTGCGTATTCTCCAATAACCAAAAAAGCACTACAGCATTCAACCAGACAAGGTCACACAAAAACGGCATCTGATAACAATTCAAAGAAACTACTGAAGCCAAAACGAGAAGAAACAAATGCAATTTGTCCATCGAATGATTTTTCGGATTATGCGTACCGGTTGTAGTATTAAGATAGCTGACAGCCTGGGTTGAGCGATACAGTTAAACAATTGCGCGCTTGACCAATTTATTTTCAAGATAACAGTTGCATCGCTGCGCGCATCCATCGCGCAGTCAAGTGCGTGATAATTCAACTGGTGCGTAGCAGTTGAATTATGCGGGCCCGCCTCGCCATCTGGTGCGGAGATTAAATCAACCAATCGGAAATTTGCGTGGATGTTGAGTACAACTGTGCTCGACATTAGGCACGGTGCCGCACCCGTCGCGGGGTGCGACACAGTGGAAGTGCGGTGCAGGTCGTGTTGCACATAACGATTCTGAGGCAGGGAACAGCTCCAAAAACGTCAGATATTTTATTACCCTTTTTCGAATCTTTTCAAGGTCGCATCTTTCCTAATCGCCCTTCCAGTATCTTTACTTGAACATGAAGATTTACCGACAGGAGGATGTGGTTTCCGTTTTCCTGCTGATGCTATGTTTTGGTTTGTCAGCTGCGACAAAATGTGGTCAAACTTATTGCCCAGCGAATTCAACAATGTCACTTTGCTGTCCGAGTTTGTCCGACCATCCCGCGGAATACAAGCCATTTTGCTGCAGCTGGAGCCAATATGAAACACTAACGCACCCTCACGGACCGTTGAAAGGAGAAATGCCGTTCGCCGCTGTCGTCGGAGTTTCCGTAGCTGGTTCTGCACTCATTTTATTTGGCGCAATCTGGATTTGCTATTATAAAGAAGTTTTCTGCTTTCGAAAAGGGCGGAAGCGAAATATGGCTGCTCCAGGTTCGTTGGAGCATGGGAAAAGCTCTTGCTGCGGGGATTGCTGCCTCTTCATGTCATTGGCCATGGCCCGGTGAAAATTTGGCCAAGCGGAAGTGGCGTATTTTATTCTGTCCGTGGTTCAAAATCGGTTTTTTTCTATGAGTTTATTTTTCACTGATGTGCAATAACTGCCGGGTATCATTTTTTTGTGGTTCAGTGACGGTGCGTGTTTTAGAAGCGGTTCGTGATTTTATAGCCGGCATTCGAAAATCGGGTTTACTCTAGACAGATAATTAGAAAAAACATCGATAAAACCAGACCAACACATTCTTTGGTACAATGAGAGAGCAATAAAATCAGTCGCGTGAGAATCGTGATCTTTGGCCACAAATTACACATATTCTAAATTCAAAATATAAAACTGGATGAGGCGGTTCAGGTTTCGAAATCCATCACAAGCCAAGCATCGGAATGTTCAGCAGTCTCTCTCAAAGCATCTAAAACCGACTCCTGCATTCCCGCATCAATGCTTCGATTCCTCGGCAGAAAATGCTTTTCAGAGTCTCCCATGAAAACATATTTCTCCGCCAGCATCATAAATCCCAGAATAGACGGCTGTAGCATTAACGTGGCTTCCAACAAAATGCAAATATCGAACTTCCGGTTGGTCAGAGCAGGCTGCCGATGACTTCCGGAGGTTGTTCCCACAAGCTGCGCAGAACGAAAAGTGTCTGTCATAACAGAATAAGATTCTGTCGCGGCGATAGATTCGGCACACTTGGCATTAAGTTCGGAGTTCACACGAGCGAGCGGCCCAAGTCGCAGTAGTCTGGCATCCGACATATTCTTTCGAACATCCAATAATACAGAGTCCAGTGTCTGACCGCTTGAACACACCAAAAGGACTGATTTTTCGCAGGTGAGCAGGACACGGATGAGCAAAGAGGCAAATGCTATCATCTCTAAAGAAAATAGAAGATTTGATTACAGCATTGCAAAGGTCGAGAACCTGACGACTTCCGGTCAAAACTAAGTTGGATGAAAATTATATAAATAACTTGATCAAGTCTGACTGACCTTCACATCCTTTTGAATCGATACAGAAGTAATCTTCCATCGCCAGAATTTTCAATGCAGCTTTCTGTTGATTCGCCGGCACATTTTTCAGCAACGGTTTGCAAAGGAGAAGCTGGTTTTTATTGATCCTGGATGTAAATTTCGGAGAAATTTTATCAATGATCAGCGAACGAAGGCGATCGGAAGTTGGTCCTGATTCCATAAGTCGAGATAATCCGTCCCATGAACCAGCCATCGACGAAGCGGAATACACATACTTATCAATTCGCAACAATTTGCTCGCCAACGCAGGATTATCATAAAATCGGTCGGCATGAAGTTCCAATTTCACAACGGGCAATTTTTCGAGCAGTTTAATTGTACATAAGTCAGCGACCATTCCACGTCCGGCGGCTTCTCTCAAGATAACCAGATCTCCAACATTTACCACCGCTTTCGTGGCCGCCGCGCCAAGCAAACAATAAACCAGTTGGCCGTTCGAAGTACCCTTCACTTCTGAAACCCGCAATCCGGTGATATAGTTAATTTTGGCGTCGTCGTTTTCAGCCGGCGGACCGTCGTTTGATAACCACATGTCCAAGACCGAAACACCAGCTTGAGAATGTTGAACTTCCATGTACATCCAAACAACCCACTTTTGGAAATAAGCCAAGTGTTCCGGTTTTAGATGAGAAATTTTCGAGGATACAAGCTGGTGAAAGTAATCGCCGTCCGGCTGCTTCCGGATGCCATTAGGCTCTTCCACGGTTTTATAAAACAGGCTACATGTTGTGTTCATTTGGCACGTGGAACAAGTTCTTGGGTTATTCAGGGGAGCGGGAAGATTTAATAAAGGCCGGTTATCCACGATTTGTGGCTTTTTCAGATAATGACTGAGATCGTTTCGAATACGGATCAGTGCTCCCAAATCACTCTGTTTCGCTGCGACAGTATTCCATTCACCGGTTTTCGCATAGAATAAAATTCCTTCGTCGATATTTTCCTGGTATTTCTCCGACAGCAATAAGGTGTAGAGCAGAACTTGTCCAGTGTGCGATACGCCGAACGACGCTTTTCCGGTCTTGATTTCCAGTGGTTTGATTTCCTTTCCGATTCTTAGCGTCATGTCCACACGACCTTTAATTCCATAACGAGGCGACCAGATCCACTCTTCGATGTCCGCTACTTTGTAATCCGGTTTGGCGAACTCACTCCATGCCCATTGCTCTATTTTGGGAATAAAATTCGACGCTGTTTTTCTAACCTCGTTTTCATCAAGGCGAAGAGCGTACATGTCCTGCCGGTATCTGGCGTCCCGTAGTAAAAATTCAAGAATCGATAGCGAACTCTCAACTGCATCTAGCGAATAGAACAGTCTTATTTCGTTTCGTTAAATAATTAAAAATCCAAATTTTTTTGCGAACCTTGTTTTGTCCGAATCTGATATAAATCCTTCGGATTTCGAGAGCCCGCAACCTTGCTGACTGCCACCGCAATTCTCTGCATCAAATCGTGGACAAGCGTCCCAATGAACATTTCAATTGTCGTTTCGGAGCGCACCATATCTTGCAGAAGAGCTTTTCTTGTACAATAACTTGCTCCTCCAATAAGAGTAGGGGAAATCAGTGTATCCGGATGGGTGATCAAAAAGCCGGAATTGTTGTCAATGGTGCAGGTGTCGACGGAATCAAAGCTGCCAATGACCATGACTCGATCATCGACAGAAATCACAGTATCCATCCAGAATCCACGGAGAATGCACATCTTTTGTGCGCCGGAAGTCGACGAAATTACGGTCAGCCGCATGCAGTCTTTACTCAATTCGATATCGCGAATAACATAAAGCGGGAAATCGCAAAATGTCCTTTTGCCTGAAAAAGGAATACACTCAATTAGACGAACGCAAAGAACGATTTAGTCGGTTATAGTAACCGGTTATATTAATTAATCTACAAATTTCTGGGATTCTGGAAATCCCTTCCCGACAAGATTCTCTCACCAATGTCACTGAAAGGACCTGCTTTTTTCTTAAGCGCCACATCTTCTGTCGACGTCGGAGGAGTGATCAATGTCGTCGAGGGTCCGGAAATTTTCGGTTCAAACTGAAGACGCTTTGCAGGCCTGACATCCCCAGCAGTCGAGATGAAAAGAGAATTCAACCCATTTTTTGGCACCTAATACCAGAGAAGATTTAGTCTGAAACTCACTCAAACGAAAGCTACAACATCAAACCTGAGGACTCCGCAAACGTTTCGTCGAGGTCGTAGATGCGACAGGCAACATCTTGAAAGCTACGCTGACTGTGAAAGCATGACGATCATACGGGAAAATCTCAGCGACGACGATTTCAGCAAATATTCTCTGGTGATTAAGCGGTGGTTCATTTCACAAAGCGCATGGTTTGAAAGCGTGCGGCGTAGATCAAAAAGATGCCAAGAAGATTAACTCAGCAATACATGAAATCGAAACTCCCTGGTATAAAATGTAAAATCAGAACATCAACAATGAATCTGACTCCCGCTAAATCAGAGTCAGAGGCGTATGATCATCAGGTTAGCAGACCAACGTTGTTCTGACGCTGGCGTATGCCGTGAACTGACCTGCCACCCACCCCAGTCGCCGACGCCCTCGCACATTAAGAGGTTTCAGTTAGTCGTTAACACGTGGGCCCCTGCCACGACTTCAGCACGCCTCGGAGATAAATAAACTTTCGGATTTTCGGAATTCAGTCATTCTGTTTTGTGTTTTGCCCAAGACAATCTTTGTTGTTCTTTGGTTCATCATGTTTCAGGACATCATTGCTCCCGTTGATCAAAATAAGTTTGACATCGAGATTGCTCTGTCGCGACATACTGGTGTGAAGCCGACGCCATTCTCTGGATTGGACAGTAAGTCGAAACAAACATTCTTCCAGTCTTCCAAATCAAATGCGTTGCGTTTTACCTTTTACATCATTCTCGTCTAGAGTCTCAGTCACCTGTCTGCGAATTCTACGTTGAGAGCTCTTGTGGAAAAGGAACCTTTTGCCCTTATCGCCATGTTCGAGGTGACAAAACGGTCGTTTGTAAACATTGGCTGCGCGGACTTTGTAAAAAAGGCGATTATTGTGAATTTCTCCATGAATTTGACATGTAAGAAATCAAAATGTTACTTTCGGTTTTTTCTGGGAACCCTTTGAATGTTTGTTCGATATTTAGGTCCAAGATGCCAGAATGTTACTTCTACTCTAAATTCAGTAAGTTTTTTGTCATTCTTGACATTCGTTTATGAAAATACACCTGCTTCCCTCTTAGATGCCTGCAGCAACAAAGACTGCCCTTTTTTGCACATAAATCCTGAAGATAAAATCAAGGATTGTGAATGGTACACGCGCGGATTTTGCAGACACGGTATGTAACATACCGTATGTTCTCAATTATTTTTGGATTTTCTTAGGGTCATAAAGTCATAAAATTCCCTCCCTCATTTCAGGTGAAGAATGTAAAAATAGGCACACGAAACGTCGAATTTGTCGATTATACATGTTCGGATTTTGTCCACATGGTCCAAATTGCAAAGCAGCCCAGTGAGAATCTGCTTATAACTGAAATTTACGTTCTGTCTTCATAAAGATCATTATGGTTATACCGTAAACGCTACAATTTTTGTGTAATTTTAGCCCTCGATTCGGAATTCCAGCAATGGAAGATAAGTCCTCTCAAAGACGTCTGACATGCCATCAGTGTGGCGAACCGGGACACAAAGCGGCATCTTGTCCGCACTCTGGAGCTGCACCCATTCGTTCTACCACTTCCGGCTCGGACGAAAATTCTCAGTATAATGCTTCTTCACATCGACCTGTTGCTAACTTCAGTGCCCCAAGACCTGGCCAAACGGGACCAAGATCCGAAATTACGTGCTTCAAATGTGGTGAAAAGGGTCACATAGCCAACAGATGCACGAGTGGAAGTTCAATCAGCACGATCTCTACAGTTCAACGTCTTTGAGGCTCGCGTCGTATTTTATATCATTTCTCTCGATTACTGTTTTCGATTACTGCTTTAGCGCTGTGATTATCGGAAAAGATGTTTCCGAATTTCATTTTTCAATACATGTTTGCTGTCGAAAGAGGCGTAAAGGTGAAGAATAAAGCAGTTAAATCGACCGGAAAATGTTTTTTGGTCCACAAGAAGTTCAACTCCAAACAATGAGGCACGAAAAATATATTTTTTTCTCGACTATTCGCTTTCGTATGGTTTCATAAATTTACATTGTATCCATACTCGATGCATCAGCAGGTTCTTTTTTCTGTTCACCAATAAACGCCGATCAACCGCGTTCTGCTTTTCTATCAATCCTGCTCGCTCGACAAATAGATCCCTTATTTCTTCTGCAACACGAAGTTCAGAATAGCGACGATGTGAAAAAAATAACCATGTAGCTCACCCTGGGTGAAAAAATAAGCCATTGTTCCATCTTGCCGGATGTATAAATTAGGTCCAGCACATTGATCTGGAAAACAGAGATCATCAAAACCAAACCGCTACCACAGAAGTCAGCCATACTTTTCTTGAATCTCAACTGAGCGAGATCGTATTTTCCGTAATCCCGAAACAAGATGTGACCACCTGGTTTCAGGAGCGAAACAAGGCGTTTGATGACGGCTTCCATTCTGAAGAATACAAAATCACCGGTGAATCACTTAAGGAAACGAGCTCGAACTCACTCGGTAGGCTTTATTGCAGACAATGTGAAGAGCATTATTATAAAATCGACAGAAGATTCTTTCACGGGCCAATACTCTGGATTTTGGTCAGTCAGATCTCCAACGAATGCTTCGCATCTTGTTGGGTCGTAATCACCGCGGCCCTAACAAAAAGCTCGTTTTAAAATGTTCAACAATGAAGAAAGATCAAGAGATAACCCTGAAAAATTCGGACATGTACATGCGTACCGTCAGGTATTACCAGAGGACTAACCTTAAGCAAGCGGATGGCTTCGGCTGAGAAATCGCAACAGTAAACAAACGTAGATTTCGTTGACCTCAGGATCGGAAAAACGGTATTTCCAACTCCACATCCAGTCTGGAATACATTTGAGAAACATAATCACGGGCACGAATTGCTAACAATGAAAATCGAAATAAAACGACGCCAACAAATATTTCCGGAAATTATCCCGCTATAAATATTTTATAATGTACCTCAAAAACTGTGGAAGACGTATCCAGCCCGGAAACTTCTTGATCTCGAAGTGCAATTTCCGGAAATTCTGAATCCAACCAGTTTCTAAAGCCAAGAACAGCGATCACTGTCTATGAGATCAGTCGAAACATGAAAATGCGTGGAACGAACCTGTCTTTGAAGAACTGATCAGTATGTTTCTGATAAAACTTCTCCCAATACTGACCAGCGTTCGCGGTGAACTGGCCTGAAAATTGAATCTTAGAAAAACGATGCCATAAAACAAAGTGACGCAACTTTAAAACCGTACTTGATTCGACTTCCAACAAAGGTGAAGATGAATTCAAAATAATTTTGTCTTCCGCCTGCCTTAGCTGCTCATCATCCCATGAAACGTCATCCCTAGAATGAGAAACTAATCGCACAATGTACTTTAACGCGAAAACTGCACATGCAGCAAGCATCCCGCAATCCTACCGACCATCGAAGCATATCGACCGTAGAAAAACTCACCAAGCATTCTTCTCAAAAACGCAATCTGGATTTTCCAAAGTTCGGCACCGAACTCTCTCTATCCTTCCTAGATCTACCATATTGGAAATTCGGGTGTCAAATTACCACTTTTAATCCTGGATAATAATAAATATTTTCTTAACTACGTAGGCACAAATGAAAAACCATTCACTGAGAATCTCAGATTTGTCGGAAAAAACTATAATTTCAGATTACGGGGAGGGTGAGAAACGATACCGCAATATACATTGCCGTAGCTGTATGGTACCCAGACCCCTACTCCATATATACTATAGGGTTCTTCTGGGTACCATACAGCTATGGCAAGTGAAGCCAAAGTTTATGTACCGTAATTTACCGATTAAAAGCCCGGGCTTCTATTCTTTCAAAGCAATTTTTCAAAATTGTCACGTGACGAAAAAACGCGTTTTTTAAAGGGGGGACCCTTTGAAAACGAGGGCAAATTTGGGCCTTTATTACGGGAGGGGGGGGGGCTTTTATTTCGGGGGGGGGGGGCTTTTAATTGGTAAATTACGGTATCATACGTACGTCTCCACCAATATTTGTCGTACACCCCCTAATATAAACCAGCATGTTAAGTCTATGGGGGGTGTACGATAAATATTGGCGGAGACGTATTCCACCATGATCGAATCTCTGTCTCTTCCCTTCATTCACTCTTCATACTTTTTTTAATAGACATTAATAGATAATTTAATTCTTTTTCTTCTGTTTCCGCAGGGGAGGGGGCAACACATGGTCCACATGGTTTGTCTATGGATTCTTCATGCAGTATTTAACTGCTGTTCCAATTGACATAGCTCCCATTTTGTAGGAAGAGGCCGTCATCGCATTTTCGAATTCTTTGTCTCTAGAATATCTAGTTGTCACTGTGAAATCCTCAGTGTGCAGTTGGAACAATTGGGATATTCTGCTTCTTGGTGGATACAACCTGGGATAACTCCGGGAAATCCTGACCAAAACCTGACCAGAACACGATGACGAACGGTAGTTCTTCCGAGTGCTACCGCAACTCATGTTGAGCTAAAGCTTCCAGGAACGACGATAGGATCTCCAAGGTTCCTGTTGAGCTGATGGATGGACCGCAGCGGTGGATCTAGGTTTTGAACTATATGCGGCCAATGGTAACATATTGTTATATGCGGCCATATGTGTTCGTTTATGTGCGGCAAAGGGTCGAAAACAATCGGCCCCATGGGGTTTTGAAATTGAATAAGCCCGATGGGGCCACAATATGAACATTTTTTGCCCCATGGGGCCGAATTTATTAAAGAATGGCGTGCGGAGACCGAGAGGATAGATTCGGGAGGCAGGGGTTGGGATTCAAAAGCCGCAGTAGCTAGATGATAAAGCTGAAACACCACAACATTTCACTGGTGTTTGTCTGCACTTCTGAAGTATTATCCAGCTCCTCTCTTCAGTGACGATATCCTCCCACCCAACCATGCACTTTTTTGTGGTGTTCTTTCTCATCCCCCTCCCCACCGCCGTGACAGCCAGCTCTTGTTTCGGAGGATGTCAGTGCTACCGGGGCATCAGCAACATCGCTTGCTCATTGCGCTTGCACCCCTTCAGCAGTGGCTTGGGTACGAGTGGGCTGGGCAATGTGGTGAGAGCGTTTCTACAACCGTGTAACAGAAACCGAGAAAAACTATCCTTCTCCGTATGGATAGAAGCTACCTTCAACCACGATCACCCCATCAACATCTGATCAGTATGCGCTCGACATGGGAGATGATGATCAGTGTTTGGCGCGTTTTACAGCTATCCCAAAACGCTTCGCGGAATTTAATCGGATGCAAGCGTTCAACCTTGCTGCACTTGATATTCAAACTCAGATCTGGCGAAGCTCCTTCAGTCCGAGAAGTTAGTTGCCAGTTTTCACTTCGCCAGATTGCCATTTCGTATTCTTGACATTTTTCACGGTCCAAACTTTTTCACGCAGTAAGTTTCATTATTATTTTTTGATATTTATGAATTTGTATTCCATATTTTTTTCTTCTTTTTACAGATTTTCAGTATGGCCCCGAACGACGAAGCACCAGACTCCACGAAGCTGCCTTCATGACTCCATACAAGGGCAATATGCGAGCTATTCCGGGAGCTCCGACGAAGAAACCTATCGTCTCACCACTTCAGTCCCAGCCGGCAAGTTGCAAAACACGACGACCATCCAGGCCAGAAGATTCCCATGAAGAACGAATTCTTTTGCACCTTCCAGATGATCTCCAAAAGCCCATTACCATGCAATGCCGAATTCCAGCATGAATTCCAACTTGAAGACCACTACAACAGCGGAAATGTTTCATCTTTGGCAGGCTTCGAAGAAATAACCCTGAACAAAATGAGAATTTTTCCAAAATTCGAAATTCATTACCGGTACCATCATAAAACAGAAACTTTGCGTGAATTTCCAGACCATAATCTCGCTGGCCCCCTAGCTCATCATAGATGTAGGTTGAGGGTTCACGAAGCTGAACCCTCAAGCTAAACCCTTAACGCCAAACGAAGCTGAACTCTCAAGCTACATCATATGGGGGCTGGGGGCAAGAAAGATTATGGTCTAGAAATCCGCGCCAAGATTCTGTCTCATGCTGGTACTTATGCAGTTACTGATTCTCAATTTGTTTTTCAGGTTTTACCAAGGAGCACACGAGAGGTATCAGCAGTTCACTGCAAATAAATTCATGCTTCGAAGCAGGCCTGAAACAAAACATCGCCATTGCTTTCGCTTTTGCCAGTCACGCCAAACACGTCTTTTATTCTCAAGGCAGCGGTCTCATTTACGACGTTTGGATACAAAATCCCTACGACATCAAGCTGCGCAATACAACCTGGAAATTGAATGAAATCTAACGTCCATTTCTCGAGAATTCCAGCTTTGACGCTACGACTTCAGTTCTGGAAATCATCAAACATATTCTCACTGGCCGGGCCTTCGTTTTTGACAGTTATCAGAACAGCTACATGGGTATTCCAGGCGTAGAACATGCTTATCTCACCGTGGTTGTCGTTAATCTCATTGAGGGTGAGTTGTTTTTCAAACTGTCAGTTTACAGAGAATTATATCGGGTCACCTTTACCTAATTTATCTTACTATTTACAGATACCGTTTCTGAAATCTGGTCCAACGATGAAACTAATGATGGTGAAGATGTTCAGGCCCGTATGTGGCAGTCCGTCAAAGCAGCCGTCGTTATCCTAGAATGCCAGAGAATTTGAGAGAAAGAGCTAGACTTTTTCTACTGGCAGTGTTCAATATAAGTTTAATCTGATTTTCCAGTAGATCTAGCTGCTTTGACATTGTTGTATCTTTTTGCCAGGCCTATCATGCTCATGACTTCAAGAATTTTCAAGGTGATCCAGATAAGGTATTTGATAAAGAAAAACTGCTTGGCTGATCTATCCAGCTGACGCAAATTTAGCAGCAATAACTGCAGGTTGCATGACCTTATACTTAAGTTAAAGTACTGATGTTAGTATGTAGCTGTTTAGCTTCGGCGTAGCTCACACATAAACTGAACAGCAGAATCGCACACCAAGTTGTATGGAGTAAGTGCATTTGATCATTGAGGGGAAGTCTGGGATCTGCTAGCCCCCAGCCGATTATTCCAATTGAGATCACGATTGGTTGGGTCGCACAGAGCTATTTCTTCGGTGTATCTTACTGGCCAGTTATGTTGGCCAACAGGATTCTGGTTCGCAAGAGACGAGTGAGGACAAACGCTGTCCAAGTTAAGTTGAGATGCTGTATTTACGGGAGACTGACTGGGAGGGTGCCTAAACCATCACCCTTGCTTGTTCTGCGGTGTTTTTGTCTACCGCCACAGATCCGGTTGAGTCGAACACCTTTTTGCGTTTTTTATACCGGTATACTCGACATGTCGTGAACACCTAAGCTTTCTGGTGGACACCAGTCTTGGGCCGCCTTCAAAATCTGCTCTGCCGCCCCGCTACCGCCGTATGTTTCGCTTGCCCGCCCGCTTTTC